>PVIA01007084.1:0-88009 GCA_004024845.1 Tonatia bakeri | reverse complement strand
GGGGGGATGGGAGGACTTGAATGGGAGTAAGGGGGTGAAAACTGTACTTGAACATTCATTTAAATAAAAAAAAAGAAAGAAAAAAAAATTATCGTCGTTCAGTTACAGTTTTACAAAGAATGAACTCTTGAATTTGTTGATGTTTTGTATAACTTTTTTTAGACTCTATTCGTTTATTTTTCCACTGACCTTTATTATTTCCTTCCTTCTACTTACTTTAGGCTTTGTTTGTTGTTCTTTTTCAGGTTTCTTTAACTGTAAAGTTAGATTGTTTATTTGACCTTCTTTTTGCTTTTTGAGATGGGCTTGTAAATGCTATCAATTTCCCTCTTAGGATGACTTTCCCTGTGTTCCAAAGATTTGGGGTTGTTGTGTTCTCATTTTCATTTGTTTCAAGGTATCTTTTTTAAAGAGTTTATTTATATTTAAAGAGGGGAAGGAAGGGAGAAAGAGAGGGAAACATCAACGTATGGTTGCCTCTCAAGTGCCTCCCACTGGGGACCTGGTCCTCAATCCAGGCATGTGCTCTAACTGGGAATCAAACCAGTGACCCTTTGGTTTGCAAGCTGGTGCTCAATCCACTGAGCCACATCAGCCAGGGCCATTCAAGGTATCTTTTTATTTCTTCCATGACTCATTGTTGACCCATTCATTGTTTAATAACATGTCATTTAGCTTCCATGTCTTTGTGTATTTTTCAGTGTTCTTCTTGTGCTTGATTTCTAGTTTCAAAGCATTGTGGTTAGAGAAGATTCTTGATAAGATTTCAATCTTCTTTAATTTATTGAGACTTGTTTTGTGTCCTAACATGTGGTCTATCCTAAAAAATGTTCCATGTGCAGTTGAAAAGAAAATATATTCTGCTGCCTTGGGATGAAATACTCTGAAGATATCAATTAAATCCATTTGATCTAGTCATAAGGCCACTGTCTTATTGTTGATTTTATGGCTGGAAGATCTATCCTTTGAAGTAAATGGGGTGTTAAAATCGCTTACTATGACTGTATTTCTGTTGATCTCTACTTTATGTCCATCAAGATTTGCATTACATATTTAGGTGCTCGTATGTTGGGTACATAAATCTTTACTAGGGTTATATCCTCTTGTTGGATTATTAATTTTATCATTATGTAATGTCCTTTTTTGCTTTTAAAAATAGCCTTAGTTTTAAAGTCTATTCTGTTAGAGATATATATTGCTACCCCAGCTTTCCCCCCTTTTCATTTGCATGAAATATCTTTTTAGATCCTTTACTTTTAGTCTGTGTGTATCTTTTTTTTTTTTTCTGAAGTGTGTTTCTTGGAGACCACATGTATGGGTCTTGCTTTCTTATGCAGTCAGCAACCCTGTATATTTTGATTGGAATATTTAAACCATTTACATTTAAAGTGATTATTGATAGATACATATTTACTTTCACTGATTTTTTAACTATTTTCCTCTGATTTTTTCTTTTTCTTTTTCTTCTTAAAGCAAGCCCTTTAACATTAGTTGCAATACTGTTTTGATGGTAGCAAACTCCTTTAGGTTTCTTTTTTGGAAAGCTCTTTATTCCTTCTTCAATTTTAAATGATAGCCTTGCTGGGTAATGTAGCCTTAGTTGTAGGTCCTTGCTTTTCATCGCCCTGATTATTTCATCCTAATCCCTTCTGGTCTAAAATGTTTCTGTTGAGAAATAAGCTGACAGTGTTGTGGAAGCCCAGTTGTAGGTACCTAACTGCTTTTTTCTTGTGGCTTTTAAGGTTGTCTTCTTGTCTTTAAGCTTTGCAATTTTAATTATGTTCTGTCTTGGTGTGGGCCTCTTTGGATCCATTGTGTTAGGGACTCTGTGCATCCTGGACTTGTGCATCTTTTTCTTTCATCAGGTTAGGGAAAATTTTGGTCATTATTTCTTCAAATATGTTTTTAATTCCTTACTCACTCTCTTCTCCTTCTGTTATTCCCATTATGCTGATGTTGTTATACTTTATATTGTACCAAATGTCCCTTAAACTCTCCTCATTTTTTAAAATTCATTTTTCTTTTTGCTGCTTTGCTTGGGTGTTTTTTTCTACCTTGCCTTCCAAATCACCAATTTGATCCTCTGCTTCATCTAAACTACAGTTTTTGCCTTCCAGTGTTTTATTTATTTCAGATAATGTATTATTTATTTCTGACAGGTCAGTTTTATGGTTTCTATGTTTTTCTCATGCTGTTGAGCATCCTTATAATCATTACTCTTAAACTCTATATCTCGTAAATTGCTTGAGTCCATTTCACTTAGTTCCTCATCTGAAAAATTCTCTCTCTCTCTCTCTCTTTTTTAAAATTTGGGCCCTATTTCTTTGTCTTTCCATTTTTTGTGTGTGTTTGTTTCTTTGTATTAAGTATATATGCAAAGATTCTAGTGTAGTCCTTTCTCAGATGCTGCTTGTGACTGGCCCTAGGCAATTTGTTTGGAGCTATCAGTGATCCACAGCATGTGGCTTCCTCTGCTGAGCCTGAGTGTTTGAAGAAAGAACAAAGCTGTGCACAAAGGCCAGCTTTTATCAGCACCAGGCTTGGTGAAGGGTCAGTTAAAGTCTCAGAGCTTCCAGAGATCTGCCTTTGCCTGCAGGCTTTCTGTTAGGCTTAATCGCTGAAATAGCCTCTAGCTGTTCTCCTCAGCTGCAAGGACTAAACATCACAGGGTGGGACAGAGTAATTCCTGTAGGTGGGGCTCTTGCTTCCACTCAAGCTGATGTCACTTATAGAGGGGTGCTCTGAGAAAGATGGCTCAAGCAGTATGGGTAATGACAGCACAGGGATCCTGGTGCCTGACTCTTCAGCTCTCTCCCCAAAGCCATCAAACCCAGACTCCCCTCATGTAGTCTTCCCTTCCTCTGCTGGAACCCAGGGTAAGTGGCTGCAATTGAAATTTTGTGTTGGCCCACTAAGAAGCTCTCTGCATCTCTAGCCATTTCTTCCTGGTGGACAGAAACCCCACTACTTTTCACAGCTGATGTTATTTGGGTTCCTTCCCTGGTTCTGGTGCTGTAGATTGGGAAGCGCAGCTTGTGGTTTAGACCGTATACTTTTAGACCGTATCCCTGCAGCAGAAATATCCCTCTGGAATTTCAGCTGCTGCCCATGGGAACCCAGCCAGCCCTCTTGTGCCTCCACACTTCCTACCAGTCTCATTATGGTGAAATGAATTTTTCTGTAAGTCCTTGGTAATAAGACTTCTCTCCAGCTAGTATTCAGTTGGTTACTCAGCATGATTTTTCTATAATTTGTTTGTAATTCCAGTTTGGTCCTGGGAGGAAGTTAGTGTAGCTTCTATCTACTCTGCCACCATCTTGGATCAACCCAAAGAATACATTTAAAAAAATTAATTCCTACTACTCAGAAGTAATCATTGTTGACGCTATATAGACATCACTTTAGACATCTCACTTGGTGCATATACTGATAAAAGAATGGATGAGAGGATGACTACAGGAACATTTTATCAATTATTTTTGTATAACATGGGTAATGACATAACATATTTTTGTATAGCATAACAATAAAATATCAGTGGTATTCAAAAATAAGTATTTATTTCTCATTCACACTTCTGCAAGTTGGTTGGGGAAGTTTTTCTACAGCCTGCAGGTTCATCAGTTGACATTGCTCCTTATGCTCTTTATGTTACAAGGTTATGTTTCTATAATAATGATGGCAAAGTACCAAAGAACCTAGCCAAACTAGGCCAAGATATTTCAAACTTCTTCTTTTAGCTTGTCAACTAACACCAGTGGCCAAAGCACATCATCTGGCTAAATCCAAAATCAAGAATTAGAGAAGGATACTTTATTTACCCTGAGACCAAGGCAAAAGTGTATCTATATAACTATTTACAGGGAAATGAATAATTGGGGCTATTAATTCAATCTATCACATGTAGATGGATGGAGGAATGGAGAGACAGTCTGACCATCTGATAAAATTATATAAACATATAATCCAACTATTCAATTCTATTTTTCTTCTTTGTTTTTTTTTCCTTTTTAAATTAAATTTATTGGGGTGACATGAGTTAATAAAATTATATAGGTTTCAAGTGCACAATTCTATGATGCATCATCTATATATTGCATTGTGTGCCCATGACCAAAATTCAAATATCCGTCTGTCACCATATATTTGAACCCCTTTATCTTTAACTACTCTAACCCCTTCTTATGATAACAACCATACTGTTGTCTGTGTCTGTTTTTGTTTGTTTGTCTTATCTATTCATTTACTTTCAGATTTATATCCCACATATGAGTGAAATCATATGGTGCTTGACTTGTTCAGTCTGGCTTATATTGCTTAATATGATATCCTCAAGATTTATCCATGACAAGCCAGGCAGTAAAGAACAAATACCATATAATATCACATCTAAGCGGAATGTAATCAACAAAACAAACAAGCAAAAAATATATAACCAGAGACATGGAAATAAAGAACAAACTGACAATAGCCAGAGGGTAAGTTGGAAGGGATAATGGGGCTGGGGGAGGAAAGCTCAACAAGGAACATGTATAAAGGACCCCTGGACAAAGCCAAAGGGGGTAGAATTGAGGGTAGGATGTGGGCATGGGTGAGGTAGTGGAGAGTAGAGGGGGGAAATGGAGGCAATTATACTTGAACAACAGTAAAAAGGAGAGAAAATTTATCCATGGTATTTCAAATGGCAGTATTTCATGTTTTCTTATGGCAGAGCAGTATGAATTTAACCCCAGAGGCAAGGAAAGTAAAAGCAAAAATAAATAAACAGACTATATGTAACTAAAAAGCTTCTGCACAACAAAAGAAACTGTTAACAAAGCAATAAGGCAACTAACTGAATGAGAGAAGGTATTTGCAAACAATGACTCAGACAGTGGGATAATATCCAAATTTTATAAAGAACTTATACAATTCAACACCAAACAAGCAATCCAATGTAAAAAGTGGACAGAGGACCTGAACAGATACTACTCTGAAGAAGACATAGAAATGACTATTAGATATATGAAAAGATATTCAACTTCATTAGCTATTAGGGAAATGCAAATCAAAACTACAATGAGACATTGAAATTAAGAACAAACTGACAGTAACCAGAGGGATTTGGGAGTGGATAATGGAAGGAAAAGTGGGAAGGGTTTTCAGGAATATCCATAAAGGACACATGCACAAAACCAAAGGAGGGTAAGATCAAGGGTGGGAAGGGGAGATTGCTGTGGGGGTAGTGGTGGGGGGAAATGTAGACAACTGTACTTGAGCAACAATAAAAAAAATTTAAATTAAAAAAAAACAAAAGAAAAAGAAAAAAATTAAAAAAGGATATCTGTAGCATTTTCACAGTCTTGGTACAAGCAAGCCACGAATAAATATTTCTTTATCGACAAAAAAATCTACAATGAGATACCACCTTACACCTGTTGGAATGGCTATTATCAACAAACAGGGAATAACAAATGTTGGAGAACCTGTGGAGGAAAGGAAACCTCATTCACTAATGGTGGGAATGTAAACTGGTACAACCACTATGAAAAACAGTATGGAGGTTCCTCAAAATTTAAGATTAAGAGTTACCATATGACCAAACATCCTGTTGTCTGGTTACCTATATTAAAAACTCAAAAATATTTATTCACAAAGATATATGTACTCCTATCTTCATTGCAGCATTATTCATGGCGGCCAAGACATAGAAGCAACAAAAGTGTCCTTCTATAGATGATTGGATAGAGAAAATATGGAACATATGCAGTATACAGTACTACTCAGCTATAAGAAAGTCATACTACTGCCATTTGCAACAACATGGATGGAACTTGAGAATATGCTAGGTGAAATAAGTCAGTCAGAAAAGGCTAAGAACCATATGATTTTACTCATATGTGGAATATAAAACTGAAACTCATAGAACCAGACAACATTATGATGGTTACCAGAGGGAAAGGATTGGAGAGTGGTTGATGTTAAAAGGGAGCAAATATAAGGTGAGGGAAAATGATTTGACCATAGTTGGTGGGCACACAATGCAATATACAGATCATGTATCACAGTAATATACACTTGAAACCTATGTAATGATTTAACCTATGTCACCCTGATGTATTTAATAAAAAAGGAAAACATAGGCAGTAAAATCTCAGACATATCTTGTAGGAATATTTTTGCCAATATTTCTCCTTGGTCAAGTTAAATAAAGGAAAAATTAAACTAATTGGGCTACATTAAACTGAAAACCTTTTTCACAGCAAAAGAAACCATCAACATAATGAAAAAGGAACCCCACTGTATAAGAGAACATATTTGCCAATGACACATCTGACAAGAGGTTGATTTCCAAAATACATAAAGAATTTACAGAACTCAACATCTGTAAGACAAACAATCCAATTAAAAAGTGGGCAAAGTACCTAAGTAGACACTTTTCCAAAGAGGACATACAGATGGCTAATAGACATATGAAAAGATGCTCAATGTCACTAGCCAGCAGAGAGATGCAAATTAAAACCACAATGAGATATTGCCTCACACTTGCCTGAATGGCCACCATCAATAAATCAACAAACAAGTGCTGGTGAGGATGTGGAGAAAAGGGAACCCTAGTGCACTGTTGGTGGGAATACAGAGTGGTGCAGCCACTGTGGAAAACAGTATGGAACTTCCTCAAAAAACTAAAAATGGAACTGCCTTATGACACAGTGATTCCACTTTTGGGAATTTATCCTAATAATCCTGAAATACAAATTTGAAAGAATATATGCACCCCTATGTTTATTGCAGCATCATTTACAATAGCCAAGATTTAAAACAGCCCAGGTGCCCATCAGTAGATGAGTTGAGGAAAAAAGCTGCAATACATTTACACAACGGAATACTATTTGGTTGTAAAAAAAAAAAAAAGAAAGAAAGAAAGAAAAGAAAATCTTACCTTTTGTGACAGCATAGAGGGACTTGGAGATTTTTATACTAAGTGAAATAAGCCAGTCAGAGAAAGACAAATACCATATATGATCTCAGTTATATGTGGAATCTAATGCACAAAATGAACTAATGAGCAAATTAGAAACAGAGGCATGGACACATGCAACAGACTGACAGCTGTCAGAAGGGAGGTGGATTCCAGGACTGGATGAAAGAAGAGGAAGGGATTAGCCAAAGAACATATATGCATAACTCATAGACATAGCAGTGTGGTGATGTCCATCAGGAAGGGGGTCCAAGGCTGGGTGGAGATGGGCAAATGGGGGTGGGGTGGGGACATCTATAATAATGTCAACAATAAAAATAAAGTATAAAAAACACTTTGATACCCCCAACAATAAAATGCCTCATGAGAAAATTATTTTTCTCCTTTGTCTAGAAGAGAGATAATTTTGTTTGATGTGGGAAATATCAGCTTATTTGTTTCTGCTTTTCAGGAATTAATAAGTGCTGGGTTATTGCATGTTCATCTTGAGAAAATTGCTAAGGGCCCATGTTGTATCAAATTAGCTGTGTGAACTCTCTTGTGTGTGCATGTATCAACATTATTTTTTCTCTATTGAAACTTTCTTCTTTCTATTTGCAGAGAGGAAATAATTAGCTATTTGCTTGAAGCTAGTACCGTCTCATTTTTTTCTGTTTTACTTCCTATTTTTTCCTTTCTCTTGAGAAACTTCAAAGATTAACTGACTAAAAATAACTCAGTTTTTATGTGCACACTGTAAGAATATCTAGACCAGATAAATAGACTGGTCAATTTATTATGTCATACT
Organism: Tonatia bakeri; assembly: GCA_004024845.1. Taxonomy (NCBI): domain Eukaryota; kingdom Metazoa; phylum Chordata; class Mammalia; order Chiroptera; family Phyllostomidae; genus Tonatia; species Tonatia bakeri. The sequence goes on along the minus strand of PVIA01007084.1, from coordinate 80,261 downwards.
GTTTCATTTAATATTGTTATAAGTTAATTTTATTTTAAAGCTATAGTTAAACATCTTAAATTATTACTTTTGGTATACTTTCACTTCTGTGTATGCCTAATTACACATGCTGTATATATAAGTATAGATTAATAAACAATTTACTACAAATTGTGACATAAATAATGTACCAAAGAAAAAGCCTTGGAGAAATTTAAAGAGGCTATCGTTAATTGTCAGAGATAATGCTGATTAAGAAAAAATAAATGAGTCCTGGCTGGTGTAGCTCAGTGGATTGAGCGCGGGTTGCGAACCAGCCATTGCAGGTTCAATTCCCAGTCAGGGCACATGCCTGGGTTGTGGGCCATGTCCCCCTGCAACTGCACATTGATGGCTCTCTCTCTCTCTCTCTCTCCCTCTCTCTCTCTCTCTCTCTCTCCCTCCCTCCCTCCCTCCCTCCCTCCCTTTCCTCTCTAAAAATAAATAAAATCTTTTAAAAAAAGAAAGAAAAAATAAATGAGAAAAATTAGGATGCTGTTTTTCTAAAGATAATACTTGCATTGTTCCCTATGGTGTCTGTTCTCAGTTGCTGCAATGAATAATAAACCCAGATTTTCAATTATAGGTGTGTTCTGGTGGTCTTTTGTTAATAGGTATTTTGTGTGTATAATTCCACTATAATAAGCCATTGTTGTGTGAATTTGTTTCATTCAACATACTGAATTAATTCCTTGATAATTTCTTCTTAACCTTTCTCTCTTTCTGTTTCTGGAATACCTATTAATTAAGTGTTGGACATCCTAGGGTAATTGTCAAATTTTATTATCTTTTTCCCTATATTTGTCATGTCTTTGATTTATTTTCTGTGTTTAGGGACATTCTGTCAACTTCACCTTTTTAACCTTTCCCTTATACTTTGCTATTTGGACAAAGTTATGAGATCTAGAGTATGGATAGAACACATGGAGAATATGGAATTACCTTGGAAAGACCAAGTGGGATACCTTAGAATTGCAGAGAAAATATTTGAACACCAAACCTAGTCAAGTCTATTGTTCTAATTTACCACTATAGGAGGAATTAGAGGTAAAGATAAACATTAAAGGCACTTGAAGACCAATCAGCCAAGTCTGGAGTGTGGGAAATTCTACATGGCAAATGACTCAGTTTATTCAGCCAACAAATTATATGGAAAAAAAGTGAGAGTGATTAAAGATTTATAGATATTTAAGAGACATATCAACTAAATGCATCAGGCAGTTCTGATTCAAATTCTTATTCAAACAAAACAACTATGGAAAGAAAACACTCAAGACAATGTGGGTAAAGAGCACACAGACTAGTTGTTTGAAGACAGTAAGGTATTACTTTTAAGTTTTGTTAGATGTGATAATGATATTAAATATGTACTATTATCCATATATTTTTGTATGTTTGAAAATTTCCATAATAAAAATATTTTTAAGACTGCAAGGAAAATGGTGCTGAAGTCAAAACCATGGCAATGACATTTTCTTTTTATGGTTTGCCACTAACTTCTTAGCCAAAGAAGGCTTCCAGAGAAGGAATGGGGTAAAGAAGGGAGAGGAAAAGAGCAATTGCCATATCATAGCACTGAAAGCCTATATAAAGCCTGTGAATTAAGGGGTTGTGATGTGAGTCCCATCTATCTCTAAAACATAGAAAATCAAAGCTTGACATACTTAAAGAAAACTAAAATAACAGAACTGGTGAAGGGTGCTCCTAAATTAAAACTGTCAAGTTGCAGGTACCCTTGGTTCTCCCAGCTTTCCTTATCTTATTATTCACCAAAAACACCATCCCCATGTAATATGAAGAATCATCAAAAAAGAACCTGCATTAAACATGCACCTAGATATTGCAAAATAAAAGGAGTAAAAGAACATAAGTATACATCAAAAGGAAAACATACAGTTCCAGATACATATCCCAGGGAAATATTTAAAACATCAAAGATAAATATCTTTCTAGTTCCTCAAATAAACCATAGACAATGTTAATTCCTTTTAAGAGGGATGGATAAAGTGTTCAAGAAGGGGAAAACATGGTTAAAAAGGGAGGGGGGTTAAAATGGAGGCTGACAGACTTCAGAAAACCTGTCAGATTGCTTTTGTGGAAATCTACCCAAGGACTATGGAGGCCAGTTTAAATGTCCAGATGCATTCTTCAGTCTAATCTTAATTTTATGGGACCTAGAAGTTAGAATTCCTGGTTAGTGATTTGGGATTGCAGCCATTTACTTCTTTTATCAAAGAATTTATTTTCCTCATTTTCCATTCTTATTGTTGATATTGGTGGGTGTTAAAGTAAAAGATACAATAAAATTCCCTTTATCCTGCCATCTCATACAAATAAAAAAGTAGAGAATGATTGTTTTAAATAATCTTGTCCTTTAAAATGTAAGATACTACCTACTCTTTCTTTTATAGTTGAGGCAACTGAGACCCATAGAAGTTAATGACTTGCTTATGTCACTTCGTTATATGAATCATTAAAATTGTGGTCTTTTATTAAAACATGCCATTTTTAATTAGAAAGTCATATAATATACAACATTCCTAGGAAAACTAGATCCAGTATCAGGAAACAAGTGAAGTATTGGCATTTGTACATATGACTGAAATCTAATAAAAAAGAGAACAATCATCACCAACTAAAAAGACTGTCATCCAAAGTGTGCCATTTATTATTGGGAGAAATTGTAGCCCAGCTAATGAGGTAGAGCATCATGGAAAAACTATAAGATATAATCTAAACTTCAATTCCACATTCTGAAAAATGAGCCTCTTGCTATCCTGACTGATAATGTAAGTAATGCTTTTTCAAGTAAAAAAATAAAACATTTATTGAGTACACTAAAACTGGGACAGAAAGATCTCCAATTCCCCTAGAACTCTGGCCTTCACAGTTTATTTTTTTCTATTTTCTGCTGTTCTGTTGATTTTTTAATTTAAAGAAATCTTGTTAATGTATGCTATATTGTCTTTTTATTATTTTATTCTTAATTGAGTTTATTGGGGAGACACTGGTTAATAAAAACAAACAAGTTTCGAGTGTAAACTAAAAAACCCCATAATCTGCACACTGCATCATGTGCTCAATACCTGAAGTAAAGTCTCTTTCTGTCCCCATTTATTCGCCCTTTACCCTCTTTCACTTACCCAAACCCCTTTTCATCTAGCAATCACCATACTGTTGTCATGTCTCTGTGTAATATATATATGTGTGTGTGTATTCACATACAAAGACACTCTCTTCAATAAATACTGTTGACAAAATTGGACAGGTACATGCAAAAACTTACACTATAGAAAATAATAGTGTACACTTACACTATACACTATAGAAAATAATAAACACAAAATGAATAAAAGACAAATGTAAGTTGCAAAGCCATAAAAATCCTAAAAGAAAACATAGGCAGAAAAATCTCAAATATCTCTCATAGGAATACTTGGCTGATAAATCACCTCAGGCAAGGAAAACAAGGGAAAAATAAACAAATGGGACTGCATCAAAGTAAAAAGTTTGTGCACAGCAAAAGAAACCATCAACAAAATGAAAAGGGAACCCACTGTATGAGAGAACATATTTGCCAATGATACATCTGATAAGGGTTTAATTTCCAAAATATATAAAGAACTAATACAACTCAACACCAAGAACAAGAACAATCCAATTAAAAAAATGGGCAAGGACCTGAACAGATACTTCTCCAAGGAGGACAGACAGAGGGCTCAGAGACATATGAAGGATGCTCAGCAACACTAGCCAGCAGAGAGATGCAAATTAAAACCACAATGAGATATCACCTCACAAAGGTCAGAATGGCCATCCTAAGCAAATCAACAAACAAGAGCTGGCAAGGTTGTAAAGAAGAGGGAACACTAGTGCACTGTTGCTGGGAATGTACACTGGTTCAGCCACTGTGGAAAGCAGTGTGGAGCTACCTCAAAAAATTAAAATGGAGCTGCCTTATGATACTGTTTCTGGGACTATATTCTAAGAATCCCGAAATACTAATTTGAAAGAAAATGAGCGATTTGTTCACATTTTGTGCAATTGTTCACCACTATGTTCAAAGCATCATGATTTACAATAGCCAAGGTCTAGAAACAACCCAAGTATCCATAGATGAGTGGATGAAAGAGCTGTGGTACATTTACATGATGGAATAGTATTCAGCCATAAAAAAGAAAATCTTATATTTTGAGACTTTGTGAATTAACCTGGAGATTATTAAGCTAAATGAAATAAGTCAGTCAGTGAAAGACAAATTCTATATTATCTCATCTCACTTATATGTGGAATCTAATGAAAAAATAATATAACAAGCATATTTATTTACCAGTATTAGATCTGATACCAACATAAAGGTTATTAATCACTTTATAGCTTCTTATGTCCTCTATCCAAAACATACATTTTTTTTTCTAGTAGTGAGGGACACCAAATCAGAATCAGGAAGTTGCGTGTTGAGATAGAGTTACCAAGAGATAAAGAGGTCATAAGTGGTTTTCAGGGATATTTCATTTCATTAAAGGTAATAAACTCTTTATTGTATCCTAGAGTACAGTTTTTAGTACTCTAAAACATAGCCAGGATATTATGTCTGACTGACATAGTAACTATTCAGGAGGACAAGACTGAGAGACACATTGAGCATTTTTCCCCAGGTTTACATTTCTTGGAATGCTAACCTCACCATTCAGTTATTTTACTGACTTTGTTTTTTCTCAGATAAATCTCAAGACTCTTTGTAGTTACTAACTCCTACTTTGCAGTAATCCTGTTTTGGAAGGATGTCCTTAGTGGCTTCAGGGAAGGCCTCTAGAAACCTATTTGCTGTATTAGATCATTTGAAACCAGTCCAATTTCTTCAATCCAGAGCTGGAAAAGAGAAAACTCCAGAAAGGTCTCAGCAATTAGTAAAATTCCCCACCAGACAGCAATCACTTATAAACTGACTTGGAGGAAGCAGGGGCACAGGAAAAGAGGGTGTCCTTTCCTTGACCTAGTATTCATCTCATTTTACCACAAAGGTCCATAAAAAGGGGGTACATATAATTGTTATTCTATCACTCTATCTGTAATACATAGGGATTAAAGAAACATCAACTTTTTAAAGAATTTATTTTAATTGTTGTTCAAGTACAGTTTTCTGTCTTTTACTCCCATCCCAGCCCACCCCCCTGCCTTTCCCACCTCCCATTTCCACCCCCCTAGTTTTTGTCCATGTGTCCCTTATACTTGTTCCTGTAAACCCTCCCCCTTTTCCCCTGAAATTTTCTCCCCTCTGGTCACTGTCAGCCTGTTCTTTATTTCAGTGTCTTAGGTTATATTTTGCTTGTTTCTTTGTTTTGTTGTTTAGGTTCCTGTTAAAGGTGAGATCATATTTAAAGAGTTTTTTCCTCCTTAAAAATCATAGCTAGAGCCCCCTAGTTTTATGTGCTTGTTCTCTCTCCCTCTTATCTCTCACAAAGTAGAGGCACACATTCCAATACTCTTGTCCTTAGATATGATGATATTCCTTTCCCTAAATGATATCCAGTCTTCCATTCCACTCCTAAATCCTAGTGCTACTCCTGCTAGCTCAGGAATACCAGAGAGGGAGAAAATAGTCCCTAACTACTGATTCAGGCCTAGCTCAAGCTCTGGATCAACCTTGTTCCCAATGAGGAAGAACTTGTGGAGCCTAAATCAGTAGCATATGTTTAATACCAAATTAGTCTTTCTGCTCCAACTTTCTATTGTGATAGAAAATTCTGTGGGAATTGGGTTCTTGCTCTAAACTCCTCCTTCCATTAATTTTGCTTTGTTCTTCACTTGAATCAAGTTCTGCTCTGATATCCTGTGGTCAGACACTCTCTACTGGCCCAAAATGATACTGACTACTTGCATATGCAGGCTTCTTTTAAAATAATCACTAATTCCTGAGACTTCTTCAGGTTTGCCTCTTCTTTATGTCTGGACTGCCTTTCTATCAAATGATATAACTATGTAGATTTTTGATATTATTTCAAGGATGTTTATTTTATAAGTAAGACAGTATCTAAGGATATTTTAGAAGAAAGTTATTTGGCCAGCTCACATTGCTGAGTCCTACTCTCATCTGGGTATTAGAAGATATTAAGGAATCATTGTTAATTTTGTTAGCTGTAATAATAGTGTGAGAGCAATATGTTAAAAAAAGAAAACAAAGTCTTGCCCTGCCTGGTGTGGTGCAGTAGATTGAGCACTGGCCTGTGAACCAAGGGGTCACTGATTTGATTCCCAGTGTGGGGCTGGGTCCCCAGTGGGGGGCATTTGGGAGACAGCCACATATTGATGTTTCTCTCCCTCTCCCCCTCTATTCCCCTCTTTCTAAAAATGAATGAATAAAATCTTAAAAAAAAGAAAACAAAGTCTTTATCAGTAAATCTGCATACGTACATGTTTTGATATAAATGACATAGATTTGTTTTAGAATACTCATGGGAAAAAAGGTAAGTGTGGAAAGGAGTGGGGTGAAATATGAAATAAAATTGGTAAAATGTTAAAAATTGTTGTTAATAGGTAATGGATGCATTGGAATTAACTATACTATTATCTCTAGTTTTCTATATATTTGAAAATTTTCATTAGAAATTTTATAAATATGATTCTCTCACCAAAACATTGAACATATGTATATATAAGTGTGTGTGTATATTTATTTATTTATTTTTATAATTTATAATATATATTTTAAATTATTGTGGTATGGTCGAGAGAACATGGACTATGGTATTAGCTACAATACATCTGATTCCTAATCCAGGCTTTACAACTGATAAATTGTGTGACCTGAGAGCAAACTGCTTAATCTTTTTAAACTTTGGTCTAGTCAATTGTAAAATGGTAATACTAATACCTACCTTGTAAGATTGTTGTGTAGATAAAATAGTATCTAGTACATAGTATGTATGTATGTTTGTATATATGCATGCATGTATGTATGTATCTATCTATTTATCTATCATCACTAGAAGTCCTACAGAATTCCCTGGTCACTCAAAAATATATGTACACTTATATGAAGCACATAAATATGACATGGTTAAATCAGCTTTTCTTATGTTCTGTCTCACAACAATGTTTTCACATTTGAGTTGTTGGATTAGGCATTATTTTGGCTTTTTTTTGGTTATTCCTCTGAAAAAACATCTAGCATTTTGCAAATGGGAATTGAGACCTGGAAAGGTAAAGGCACTTTCTTAAATTCACACAGATAATAAATGGCAGTATTATGAATATTATGTATTCTTAGATATACTATGTATGTCTTCTAGTTTTTTTCTACCTCATCAATTTTCTATGTTTAATCTTTGAGTTACCTTAGTTATCTTCTCCATGCACTAGGTAGGAAAAAGAGCAGAAACATCAAAACACCATCTTTGGCTTTTAAAACTCCAGTGATGAACTAAAAAATCACTCTTTTTTCTTTTTTATTGGATTTATTGGAGTGATGCTGGTTGACAAAAGCATATAGGCTTCGGGTGCACAATTCCATAAAACATTGCCTGTATACCTTATTCTGTATTCACTACCTCAAATCAAGTCTCTCCATCACCATTTATCCCCACCTATACCCTCCTCCACCTCTCCCCAAACCAGTCCTGCTGCCCATAAAAATCTTAAAGATGGAGTGCATTGAAAATAATAGAAAACTACACACAACTTCCCTTGATCAATGAAAATGTCATAATGTGAAAAACCTCAGACTTCTTTGTATGGCAAAATGCCAGCCCACTGAGAAGTTAATATTTTGATAAATAGCATTTACAATCCTAATGAAAGCTTAACAAATTCAACAGACTCTTAACCTTCATACAATCACTCTTAATGAATATGTTTTATTTTAAAAGAGTGGTTGTTTTGACTTTAAGCTTTGTTCTCGAAAATGCTTTCAATCTATTCCTTCTCTTTGCAAGTAAATGGTTTTTTGATTTTGTAAACATCCCACTGAACTTGGTCTCAGCAAAACAGATTTACCCTGGGGACTGCTTTGCTTGAAATTAAACTAAATCACACATTCACACATATGTGCATATATACAGATTATTCTTAAAGTATTAACAGTTCAATACATTTGTCAAACATAAACCTCAACTGTTTATTTCCTGAATTGAAATTAGAGAACACTGACTGGCTTAACTAGATGTAGACAAAGCCTCATTAGTCTGGTCATTAAGAATTTCCCTAGCTGGAAACAAGGGTACTATGATGGTTTTCTGTCCAGTTATTCTTACCTACCCACTGGTCTATGGAAAGGAACAGCAGATTGCCAGAAATAGTTGGGGCTAAACATTAAAACTAAAGGAAGGTCATTATGGTAATATGACTAGGTCATTATTACAAGAGGTCATGCAATTATTTTCTACCCTATTGAAGGAAGAACAAATACGTGTGTCTTTGAAAATAATAGTGTAGGAAAGAGGCAATATTGTGAATGGCCCACAATAAGAGCAATGATTGAACCCTGATCATTTCTATCAGAAGAGTTCTTAAAATAATACAAATAGAAATAGGACACAGTTGTCTATAAGCTCTTCTTATTTACTTGTATCTTTATAATGAATTATGCATATGAAAAGGGTAGAATGATATATAGGAACTCATATATAATTTAATTATGAGAAAGCAAAGCCAGTATTTATCTTTGTGAATATGATAATTACTATGTAAATGAAGGACTGCTCTACAGAAATACCTTTGTGTGTACATGTGTGTGCACATAACCATAAATGGCTAAAGCTAAAAAAGGCATTGGAGAACATTTAACTCAACCTTATTATTTTACATATGAGAAACTGGAGTACAGTGAGTTGTAATTACTTGACTAAGGAATAGCAAAGCCATGATTAGAATTCAGCTTTCTTCAAACTTTAAACTACTGTCTAAAATTGAGAAACAGTGATGAGGGCTTGTAGTCAGAATACCTAAATCTGCAATCTTAGCACTCGCCTTTCTTAACTGTTTGACCTTACCTAAGCTACAAATCTCATTGTGCCTTGGTTGACTTTTTACAAAATGGGCATAACATTGGCTCCTCATTATTAGTGAACAGGTGATTTAAAGAGTCCCTGGTGCATAATAAGCACTCAATAGATGTCAGTTATCATCATTACTAATGAAAGTCTTTTCTACTTACCATGACATCCATGTACACTTTAGAAAAACACAAGATAACTTTTCTTAATCATTGTGGAATCTTTAGAAGGGAATCTGTGCGCAATAAACAAGAATTATAGATGAATGCTGCTGATGTGATCTTCATTAACTAATATGTTCATTCACGTCCTCCTTTATATAATCTTTATTGTATTTTTCCATTACCATTTATCCCCCTTTTACCCTTTTCCCCCACTGCAGTTACCACACTGTTTTCCGTGTCCATCAGTCCTTTTTCCTTTTTGCTCAATCCCTCCTCTTGCTAACCTTTCCCCCCATCTGTCATCCTGCTCTCTATGATCTGTCCACATTTTCCTTGTTAGTTCAGTTTGTTCATTAGATGCCACACATGAGTGAAATCATGTGGTATTTGTCTTTCTCTGACTGGCTTATGTCACTTAGCATAATGTTCTCTAGGTCCATCCATACAGTTTCAGAGGGTAAAATTTTCTTCTTTTTTATGGCCCAGTAGTATTCCACTGTTTAAATGTCCCATAGTTGTTTTACCCACTCATCTACTGATGGACACTTGTGCTTCTTCCATATTTTGGTGATTGCAAATAAGGCTGCGATGAACATAGGGGTGCTTATGTGCTTTTGAATTAGTGTTTTGGGTTCCTTCAGATATATTTCTAGAAGTGGGATTGCTGGTTTGAAAGGCAGATCCATTTTTAATTTTTTGAGGTGTCTCCATAATGCTTTCCACAGTGGTTGCACCAATCTGCATTCCCACTAACAATTCCTTTATCTATGTCCTTGCTTGCAGTTATTGATCCATAATTGGAATGTTGTAAGCTGCCATAAAATCTATAGCTATATGTTCCAGTACTTATAGCTTCCATCCTCAGAACATCAAAGCAGCAGTGTAACTTCATCAAGAACATTAAGTTGGTCTTTAGTGAGTGCATCCATTAAGTAGTAGACCACTGTGTTTCAGGAAGGTGCTGATGGTAGGGTGGGGTATGGGGAATGGAAAGGAAAATTGATTTTCAGAATGGGGAACAAATAAAACCTATCACTCTGTCTAGTAGTTGCCTTGGAAACAAGCCAATAATGACCAGTACATAAAGTATACAAAATACTTTCCTTTAAATGAGTTTAAAGCTCTGTCCAGCAGGTCAGAACAGGAGTCTGGGTCAAGTTACTCCTTAGTTAAGTGCATATGAAAGTAGCACTGAAGAGGGACAAGGTACTGTTTTCAGCTGGTTTTAGAGTGCTACTTTCCTATGTTTTTAATGCTCACCCAAGGATATGTCTTTTAATTGATTTTATTGAGAGAGCAAGAGGAGGAAGAGAGAGAGAGAGTCTAGCCAGGCAATTTTTATCTTTTTGATCAATACAAGGCTAAAGAGTAAAACATTAGCTAAACTTTTCAAGTTATTGGTCTACTTAAGGCTTAAATCTAGATATCTTGATTTTTTTTACCCAATGCTCTTTCTACAAATAACTAATATTTACTCAGTTCTTACTCTATGATCTTCAGTTTCTTCATAGCATAAAACAAAGATAATACTTAACTTAGAGGATTGTAATGAAGATTAAATAAGATAATACATATATTGCACTTGGAATAGTGGCTGGCACTTCACAGGTGCTCAAAAAATGTTAACTGCTATTCTCATGCTCTAATCTAGAGAAGGTGTTTCTTAAAATCTGGTGTTTAGAATAGCATCCAGTGTATGTTTCTGCTCCTGATCTCATTATTATTGTTTCTGGTATCAGGATATGAGGTTGCCTCTAGTACTACGATATAAGCCTCTACGTTTTGTACAGGAGTTTTCACAGACGCTTATTAAGTAGCTAGTTCAAGTTTATCCAGCAATTAAGTGGTGAAATTGGGGTTCAAACCAAGAGTACTTGCACAGAGAGCTTGGTACAATACATAGTAGGCACTCCACTGATCTCACTAACAGTGAATAAATGACTGTCAATTTTATTTAGTCCTTCATTCACTGTATCATTCATTAAATATTTATGTATCTTCCTTGTTCAGGGCATTATATTTTTATTAACAGTCTAAGAGTTCACTGGCATTTAGGAGAACACATTATATTATTGACATATTGAACTAACTGCCTTATCAGAATTAATTCACTTGATTGCATTGTTATTTACCCTATATTTCTGCATCTGATTCATATGGATCTCATGAGAGATTCTGTCAAAGATCCAGCTAAACTCCAGACACAGTCTTCTATTGTATTTTATTTTAAAATTAGCTCAACATTCACTGTAGTACAATGTTTAAGTATTGGAATTTGGAGTCAGACCTGGGTTTGAATCCAGGCTACTTTCTACCTGTGTGGGCTTTGACATGTTATTTTTAAAGTTTTTTTTTTATTGAATTTATTGGAGTGACATTGGTTTATAAAATTATATAGGTTTTAGGGGTACAATTCTATAATACATAATCTATATATTGTATTGTGTTTCCACCACCCCAAGTCAGGTTCCCTTCTACCACCATTTACCCTCCTTTACCACCTCCTGACTCCCCATACCTGACTTTCCCTCTGGCAATCACCAAACTGTTGTCTGAGTTTTTTTTTCTTTGCTTCATCCCTTCACCTTTTTCATCCAGCCGCCCTAACCCCTCCACTCTGACAGCTGTCAGCCTTTTCTCTGTATCCTTGCCTCTGTTCGTATTTTGTTTTTCAGTTTATTTTGTTCATTAGATTTCACATATGAGTAAGATCATATGGTATTGGTCTTTGACTGGCTTATTTCACATAGTATAATTATCTCTAGGTCCATTCATGCTGTTGCAAAAGGTAAGATTTTCTTTTTTATGCCCAAGTACTATTCCACTGTTTAAATGTACTGCAGCTAATTTATCCACTCATCTGCTGATGGGCCTTTAGGCTGTTTCTACATCTTGGCTTTTGTAAATAATGCTGCTATGAACATAAGGATTCTTATGTTCTTTTGAATTGGTGTTTTGGGTTTCTTAAGATGTGTTCCAGGAAATGGAATTGCTGGGTCATAAGGCAGTTTCATTTTTAATTTTTTGAGGAAATTTCATACTGCTTTCCACAGTGGCTGCTTCAGTGTGCATTCCCACCAACAGTGCAAAAGGGTTCCTTTTTCTCCATACCCTAACAACACTTGTTTGTTGATTTATTGATGATAGCTATTCTGGCAGGTGTGAGGTACATTGTGGCTTTAATTTGCATCTCTGTGATAATTAGTTACATTGAGCATCTTTTGATATGTCTATTGTCATCTGTATGACATGTTACTTTTTATTTGGTTTAATGTCTCTAGCCTTGCATCTTCATCTGTAAAATGGAAATAATTATATCATATATGATAATGCTGTAGTAATATAAAATAATAAGAGATAATAATGAGATTGATATTACAACTCTAAAGCAATTTTAAGGACTAAATGTACTGGAAGTACATTTACTGTGTTTGGCACATTAGTAAGTTATGTTGTCACTATATTCCTTAAATGGATATAGTAAATACATCATATGGTGCATGTTAATTGCCTGGCATATTGCTGGACCTCCTCCACATACTCCCCCCTAACTTCCTTCCCTGCACCTACTTTCCTATTTATCCTTACAGCCCATGTGCTCAAGTGCAGACGTGCGGCAGATCAGCTTAGAAAGCTTGACGATAGCTTATTCTCCACATTTCCTTTTACCTTCTGTCCAGTTCTCAGTTGGTGTCTGTTCTATGAGACCCACAAAGCCTCCCAAAAGATATTAGTTTTCCAATGGTGTTTTCACAGACCTCTGCTGAACTAGAGGCCAATTAAAATGTTTATTCTTTGTAGATCTGGGCTCCATCACATGTTGTGAGTTAGTGATGAAAGACAAAATGTCTGAGTTAGTCAGTCATCTGTGTGGTTTCTCCTCTGTATGAAACAAACATGCCTCATGACTCAGTATAAATGAGCCTATATAACAGGCTCTCACTGGTCCTTCAGTTTGGGTTTTTCCAACACACTTCTTAGCTGCTCACAGTTGTGTTTTCGTGTCCACTGACTCTATAGAGGAGACACAAAACCTATCACAGAATTAGCAGCTTGCTTCATTTCTGTTTGTTTGGTATTAGATTACTCTAGGTAAGTCACTTCTAATTTCTAGGTCTCAGTTTCTCCAGTTATGAAATGTAGGAGTCCCTTGTATAATTTGTAATTTAATGTTTATGATTCTATGTGGTTTGGGTTTTTCTCCTGTTCAGTTTATCTGACAGTGATAATATGTCACATTTACAGAGGTATTTTATCTTTTTTTATGACAGGGCTTCTACAAAGATAATCTGATATTATCCTCACAATTATCCTGTAATATCCATAGGGCCAAGAAACTTGAACATAGCATATAGAGGTTAAATGACTTGCCTATGATCATACAGCATATTAGTGTCAAAATCAGGAGAAGACCCCAGTTCTTCTGACTCCTTATGCTGTGTAACTATACAGAAAGATGAATTACTCTAATATGGCTGTGTGCTGAAAGAAACCCCATTTAAAAAAATTGTATCACCTGTAACTTTATTATTTTTAAGGTGATTTGTCTTCATTATTTTAAGAGGGTAGAGCTGTCACTTTCTTCAGTTATTTATTCCTGTGTACAAAACCTCCTATATACAACACACACCAATAAACATTGTCTGGTAACCATTATAACAGACAACAAGCTTTCAAGACCTGAGTAACTTTCTCAGGGACTGTTATTTCATAATACGCATGTTGTGAAGTTATTTCCCCCTCACAAAATTTATGCAAGTTGTCTAAGAAGTAGATGAAGATCTTTAAATGGATGTGTCTCCTAGACACGTGTATCCATAATTATCTACAATAACTCTACTTAACTAGACTTAGAAATTCAGCAACTTCACCTCTTTAGAATAGCACTGAGAACCAATAAAGAAATAAAAATATTATCTGGGCAATGAAAATGATTGTTAAAAGCTAATGCATGCTATTCAAAGGAGAACCCCTTTGAATCTTAATCTCTACACTTCTCAAGAGGCTGGTTATCTGGTTTCTAAATCCTCTGCATATTAAAGTGAGAAGAGGAGCTACAAAAGGTAGGCACACTAACAGCCAAACTGACCGCTGACAGTCTGACAAAAGATGAGGAAAAGACAGAAAAGCAATAAAGCCCAGAAAATGAACTCACAAAGAGCATCAATCTAGATTTATTTAACAAGGGAGGAATCAGACCTTTAGAGCATCATTGGATAATAACAATAAACTATTCAGATTCCAAATTATGTCCCCCATTCATTAAAACACTAACCAAAAAGAAAAGGTTAAAAAAGTACGTAGATTTTTTTTCAACCGCTCCCCACCCCTCTCTCCTCTGGCAAAAAATATACTATTGTATGCCCATTATACTTTAATAATTTTTTTCTCTACTTAAAGAAACAGGAAAAAATTCTAAGGAGCAACAGTGTTTTCAAGTGCCAAACTTTAATTTGTTTGAAACATGGAAATAAATGAATACACCTATTAATTAGGTTTTGTTTTAATTTTTATTTTTTTTACTTTAGTATATATCAGCCTCAATAAAAATGAAGATAAAGATGAGCTTGTTTTATTCTGAAGGAGAGTGGTTAAGAAATAAACATTAGCTATCCTGAATACTGTGCTGATTGGAATGACTCATTACTGAAGGTTCTTCATAGTTGGTTTACTGAAGTTTTATAACAAATTAGTCAGCATGAGTGATTTTTTCCCTCACTTGGCCATCACAGACAGAAAACTGTCTACACTAGAATATGCTAAGTTGACACTCAATTAGTTCCTTTCTGGGCATGGTAAAGTCAGAGAGCACTTTGAGCAAAGAGATACTAAATCCTGAAGTGGCTGCAAATCCCTTTGAGCAAAAAGAGAATGTTTATAATCACCATAAAGATGCAAAACAGTAGACCTATATTCCTAGAATCAATGTTCCCTGCCTTAACTGTATGTGTACCTTGTAGATATAGAAAGGGGGGTTTGTCTTTATAAAATGTAGTCTCTTTCTAAAACTTTATGCCCTAATATATTACAAAAACTTATTGAAAAACCTATGAAAATGGAGCTGGGGATGCTTTAATCCATCTTCCTGTTATTTTGGGTGGTTACTCTCATCTACCTGTGGCAAATAATATGAGGATGAGTACAAGAAGGCTATATACTTTGTATTTTTTAAAAATGGTATACTTAATAATTACCTTTGGGAGCTAAATGAAAACTTCCATGCTGAGCCAATATACAATGAAGAATTTGGGAGGAAGAAGGACATTTATTCAACATTGACAAGATTATGATTCTTTATTGTGTTTTATTCTGTGTTTCCAAATTCTGAAAATAATATTCTAAAATTCAAATTAGGGTCATATATCTTAAGATTCATGTATCTTTTCTGAATTATAAGGTTTAGCTCTTCAGCTTTATTGCTGATGCCAACTAAATGATTATATTTATGTGTTTCTTTAAATTTGAATAGCAGCCTATTTCTAACAAAGATAAGATAATCATTTGAGCTGTTTTCTCCTATGCTGAAGAGACACATTCTTGAATTGACTGAGATGAGAAGGCTTCAGATAATTTTGAGCCTAAAGACCCATAAGCCTGATTTGTTCCAAGGGACCTTTAGTTTTATACTTCTGGGAGTCTAACACATAGATCTTGGTATTGAAGCTAATTGTAAGGGCATATAAACTAGATTAGTTTCTGACTCAATATATTGCTGCTCTAAGTTCATTGAGGGTGTTATGCAGCAAACAAAGCGTAATGGGTAACCTACATGGCTAATTGTGCTTATTATTGGTTTGGTGCAAAAATAATTCACACATACACAACCCAGATCATAACTTATTTTGGGGCTACATTGTAAACTGGTAGCACATTCTTTCTCTGCAATGCTCTGAGAGGGAAACATTTCTCCCCTCCTTTCTCTTCCCCTCTCTCTCCTTTTTTCTCTTCTATGTTTCTCTCCTCTTCTGTCCCCTCCTCTCTAACTCTGTAGTAGCAATGGGAAAGTATTATAATCAAAACTGTTAGGCAAGGAAGATACCTCAGCATATCTTGGACAGAAGGTAATGTTTTCTACACATTTGGCATACATGTTCTGCTTCTAATGTAATTTTTTTTCATCTGGTTTTGAGGTGGGGATGGTGAATCCTGTTGGATTTAGTCACTTGTGGGTTCACTCTGAATGTATTCATATCCTCTGTCATACAGTAGTTTCTCTTAAGCCTGATTAAATGAAGCTGACTGAGCTTCACAATAAGCACGCTGCCGGAATCTGCTTAGCAAGAAGTGCAGTTGAAATAGAATGCTTCACTAGAGAAACACAGGCGAGTCTATATACTTCTTTATGTGCTGCCTGATATATTGGTTTTATATTTGCTTGGCTTTCAATTTCTTGGTTTAGATGCTTTTTTCTTCTTTAAAATTACATGATATTGTATAGGCAGAAATCATGCACGTATGCGGCACTTGTGGAGAGTTTTCAGGCAGGTTCACGGGAATGCCGATGAGGTCTAGAATAAAAGATTATGCTAATGTCACTGAACCCAGTTAATAGTCTAGCTTCTTCCTTGTTTAGTGTGTATTTGTTTTGAAAATGCTTATGCTATAGTATGATCACTAGTATAGTAGAAGGTACCATCTACTCAGTGTAGAAACTGTGATAGAAAATAACAGAGACTGTCTTTCCTGTGAGTACAAAGTCACTAGAGAAACTCCTTAGGAATACTTAGGAACCTTTATCTGGCTATATATCTATAGTTAATAATATGTAGGTAGAAAGATAGAAAATATTTCTTTTTATAAATAAGTGTGCTAGATGCAGAGTTTTTAAGATGGGTAAAAATGATTACAGTCTGCTACTGTACATGAAGTCAGTGTTTAAAAATTAGAGTAAAAAAGGGACATTGGAGAAGGATTTATTTTCTTATGCATGATTTTACACTATTCTAATGTAGTTAAGTGCATATTTATTAGTTATGCTGTTGAGAGTCGAATTGTTTGCTTTTTGGAACAATACACAAATAGTCTGTTTACCTACCTGTTACACTGGTAATATTTTCAAAGACATTTGTACTTTGTGGGAGAAAATAATTCCTATTTTACTGAAGGATTGTACCTTGTCAGAATTCATGACACATGACAAAATTAGTCATTTTTATGTTAATTTTGTTTTTTTATTAAATATAAGTGCAGACATAGATTGGTTTTACTTATTAACACTTTCCTTTACAAAGCCCAGATATCCCTAATATCAATGGCCAACTTGTTAAGAGTTTGTTTCCAGAGTACAGTGACTGTCAATTCAGACTAGTGGAAATGTTATTTACCCTAAGTGTTTTATTCATGCCGATTTCTGGTGTGACTAGATAACTGATAGATACTTGTGTATGTGCACAGAGAGAGAAGCAAGCCCTCTGTAAAAAGATGAGATGTGCCAAGTACCAAAAAAGTTGTCAATGCAAGTTATTTTCAAAACTGTAAAGGTAGATGAGCAAAAAGAGAATTTATGATGACAATATGGAGCAAGACAATGCTTAGAGTGATAAAATCTCATTGATAAATTACATAACACTTGTTGCTACTTTTCAAACCTGCACTGACACCTTTGTAGCAAATTTAATTAAATTTTGGTTAATGCATTTGCTTGTTAATAACAACTTAGAATATATAGGCATTTCTTTGTATTTAGTTTGCCATCTCCACATAATAAGTTGTGCTTCTTAGTAGCTAATTAGACTTTTCATCTTATTTTTCTTAAGATTTCATTAATGCAAATAATGGAAAAAGCACTCATCAGTCTAGTTTTCCAATGTTCTAACATGTCCTCTACAAGTCACTTATTAAATAAGACAATTTGAGATCATCTTGCTGTAGAACCTTGTAGGTTTGTAGATATGAATGAAAGCATATATAAAGTGACAATATTTTGTTACTCAATTTATATACCCATTTTTGAGACTTATAACTATCTTGGAGTTACTGGCTCTACATGTAGCCTAGGATATATTTTCAAACTCAGAAAAAATGTCAGAGAACTGTGCTTTATTTTTTTATTTGTTAATGTATTCACTAGAGATTTATTGAGCATGTAGACAATACACCAGGTACTTCAGTACAAAGGTTCATAAAATACATATTCCCAGCCTTCACTCCCATCCCAACGATTGAGCACATACAGGAACACAATTCTAGGATGCAGCAATTTGAAACGTCTCTTCAGGCAATGCTGATTCAATTTGGAAACACCCTAGGCTAAATAGCCTTCCACACAGAGAACTGTGCTTTAAAGTGTTTATATTTCATGCCAGTAAGCCTTTAGTGTGAATTTTCATTGGGAAAAAAAATGCCATTTAAAGGCTTAAGCAGTACCATGCTGCTTTAGTTTTTCACTTACAAGAAGGACAATTAGTTCAGAAGTAACTTTCCTGTCATTTTTCTGATTATTGCCACTTTACTACCTGCATTTGGCAGATGGCTATTTCATTACTAGTCAAGATAAACTTTAGAGTATTACTGGTATTCAAGTGATATCTACTGTTTCTATAGAGTTGCCTCAGACTCATTCACTGGCTGGAACCTACCTTTCAAATATATTGCAATGCCAAAGATTGATCAGAAATCATCTTTCACTTCCTGGTGTATTCTGGCAGTTCTTTTGTGTTAATTATATTTATTTAAGATCTACAATGTGACTGTGAAAAGTCCGCCATTTCCAGAATATCAAAGATATATAACAAGAAATGCAACTATAGATTTAAAGCTGATAAACTATGGCATTTAGTCAGTTATTTGATTATTATAATTAGGTTGTCCTGGCCTGATGGTACTGAGGTTTCTGTTCTTTATTTTCTATGAATAAAATTATAATTTTGATGTAGACATATTTAATAATATTTGATAAGTCTCAAATACATGTATCTCTGTGTAATGATTATGGAAATATGAGCTAAAGTGGTGAGTGCTTCATCCTTTATTAGGGAAGACTGATAAAAAAGGTATTAGCAGACTGCACCATGTTCTACTGCTCATTCGCAGCAACAACTCAATAAATCACCAAATATTTAGTAAATTTTTTATGTGTCAGGTACATGTATGAAAGGTAGAATAAAGTTGCATGTGTTATATTCTGTTCAATTTTTAATTAATTGGTTAGGTAAAGGCTGCAGCTAAATGCTAAGCCTATTTAGAAGCTGGTGCACTTAAGCATTGGCTATGTGTGGTCAAGCAATTTTTACACACTGATTATAATGTACCCATTATAAAAGGCAATGCATTTAATAATCAGTTACAGGGTTTTAAAAATGTTAACAAAAATCAACTTGGGGTTTTGGATTGATTTTACAGTTTGTGAATTATACAAATCATTCTCCTGTCTTTTGTTCATTTTTCCACTCCCTGAAATCTGTACAGGCAACACTTTATACATTCCATTTTGCTATTTATTAGTCTCTGTGGGAAAAGATTTAATGGAAGAAGAAGATGAAATAAGAGATTCAAGATGATCTGTGAATTGATTTCAATTATCTATGCTCTTTATACATTGGTATCATGGTTAAGTAGGAGTTGACTGTAATATCAAACTATAACTAAGCATACCAGTCACATAAAAGAAGGCATCAATATTTTTGTTCTAACTTGAAAAGTGACTAGACCTTTCCTCAATGCAGGAGCAAAAAAGAAAAGCAGATAGCGTGGAGAATTTTGCTACCATGTAAAGCCCCGACTGAGTTTTACAACTAATAAAAGGATTCAAAATGCAGAGGGCTATTGAAAAACAATTTACAGCTGGGAATGTAAATAGAACACAAATAAAACAGACATTACCATTTAAGAGAGAGTTTCTGGTATATCCAGTAAAGAGGTTATTTGTCTACCTTGATAAACTGTAAAGCAGTCTTGGTTATGTGTAAAATAATGTGGAACTGCTACAAGCAGGCAGGTTTGGATACCCCTCCCTTTCATTATCCTATATGGAAATATCAAAAGTTAAAAAAATCTAATCTCAGATCCTTAAACATTGTCATTACTGAAAAATAAACTTTGCACAAGGTAAGAAAATATGAAAAATGAGAAACATGAAAGTAAATAGCAGGAATATAGCAGTCATATGATGGAAACACCATCAATAGGGATAATATATTAACAGTTCTTGATTATTACATGAATAAGGTTTACAGTGGTATGGATATTTATAAACTGTGTATATTTAACCATATTTGTTATATGTTATATAATACACTATAAGACTTTTTGGAGTGGGGAATGGTGAATTTAACTTTCTAATTATATGCTATACTAGGCTTAAAAGGGTAAGGAAAAGACAATAGAGAACAGGGGAAAGCAAGTTTGGGACAAAAAACTGCTATGGGTAATCCATACTTGGTTAATAGAGACTTTAGCTGTTTATTTTGATGCTATGTTTGATATTCTGGTAAATCATCACTGAAAAAGCTCTTTTTCTTTCATATTTGTAGCTTCTGCAGATGTCCACAGAGGGTGTAATTTTAATACAATGATATAACATAAATGACCTAGCTTTCTAAGTGTGTAGGGTTTTTATGCATATATCAATATGCATTACGGTTACAGAATGCAGGGCTAATTTGCCAGACTTCATGTTAGCCATGGAAATTCTATAGTCCTTAAGTTGGGAGAAATGTGGGGGGAGTATGTGTGTGGGAGTGATAGAGGCAGAGTGATGAACTCAGATACAATTTCTTTCATTTCATGAAGGTGGTTAACTATGTGACTTACACTCCAAATACATTTTGGACACCATGGATGAACCTAATTATTTTGACTCCATTTT
The DNA here is from genome assembly GCA_004024845.1 of Tonatia bakeri. Lineage (NCBI taxonomy): Eukaryota > Metazoa > Chordata > Mammalia > Chiroptera > Phyllostomidae > Tonatia > Tonatia bakeri. The sequence goes on along the minus strand of PVIA01007084.1, from coordinate 59,280 downwards.
GAGTAAAGCATCTGCTTTATTAGAGTCAGAGATTGTCTCTGATTCATGCAAGTAGGGATTTCACTGTCTTTGTGTCACCTCTCTTTATGTTTGGCCTTTATGAAAACTCACTTGCTAACTCTGTCTGGAGCCATCATTCTATTTCTATCATTCTATTTATTTGTTGTTATTGATTATTTTATATTTAGGTACTTTTACTATTCAATCTCTGCAACTCTGACAAGAACAGTTGCACCAGTAATTAATGAAAAACTTTCCCAACTAATTAATACACACAAATAAAACAATAATGGCCCGGTTGCTCTCTATTACAGAAGGAAGTCCATTTTGTGACAAATAAAAACATTGAATTACAAGACTGTAAACTTACTTGGTGACTATAGGTTAACTGAAGTGCAGATTTGTTGAATCCATATTCTTTTTTAATTTTTTAAAGATTTTATTTATTTATTTTTGGAGAGGGAAGGGAGGGAGAAAGAAAGAAACATCAATGTACAGTTGCTGGGGGCCGTGGCCTGCAACCCAGGCATGTGCCCTGACTGGGAATCGAACCTGCGATGCTTTGGTTCGCAGCCCGTGCTCAATCCACTGAGCTACACCAGCCAGGACATGAATCCATATTCTTGATTTAAATGTAAGTATAACGATTGAGTATCTCAGAGAAATAATTAAAAGAGAAAAGAAAATTTGCAGATGTTCCTAAAGGATTCACAAGGAGGCTTCTAAAATTGTTTATTAAATATTTTAATAATGTAACAGTTTAGAGTTAATGTTTCATTTTTTAATGACAAATATGAAGGGAGAAGGGTTATTTTTACTGATGATGTGGAAATGTTGCTTGGTGTGTAACAACAAAATGAAGAATTAACAGAATAATTGCATTCTTTAAAAATGACATCCAAATTAAATGCCTCTGTTAATGTTTCATTGCTATAAGATGTTAGTAATGGATTTTTCAAAGGTCTCTGGTAATATGATTTTATCCCTTTATATTAATAATTACTTTCTGTTATTATGAAGTTTCTGTTTACTCTTGGATGGTTCATAATTGTAAAAGGAATTCTAAATGTCCTTTGTAATTTTGAGGGCAGACATAGAAAATATTTAAAGTGTTCAGCTGCTGTTTAAACAGAAAAAAACCCTTCCTTGTTATTGTTTTAAAATTATAGCTGACATGCAAATTTATATTAGTTTTAGGTGTATAGAATACTCATTCAAAATTTGTATACTTTATAAACCAACCCCCATAATAGGTCTAGTAATCACCTGTCAGTGTACATAGTTATTAAGATATTATTGACTACTTTCCCTGTGCTGTACTTATCCCCATGACTTCTTTTAAGTACTGTGGATACAAACAACCTGACCTTTCTTGTTTCCCAGTTGATTCTGAGACCTGAGCTAATTAGAGGATTTTGCATAATACCATTATTTTTGACATTGTTTAACTAGAAAATATCAGAAGACATGTTTTCAAAATGGCAAGAACATAAAATGGAGTAAAGACAGTCTCCTCAATAAACAGTGTTGGGAAAAATGGACAGATACGTGCAAAAAATGAAACTAGACCACCAACTTACACCATACACAGGAATAAAGTCAACATGGATAAGTTTTAAATGCAAATCACAAAACCATACAAATCCTAGAAGAAAACATAGGCAGTAAAATTTCAGACATTTCTCATAGCAATATATTGCTAGATTATATCTCCTCAGAAAAGGGAAACAAAAACATTTAAATAAATGGGACTACAACAAACTAAAAAGCTTTTGACAGCAAAAGAAACCATCAACAAAATGAAAAGACAATGTAATGAATGAGACAGCATATTCACCAGTGATACATCTAATAAGGAGCTAATTTCCAAAATATATAAAGAATTTATACATCTCAACACTACAAAAACAAACAACTCAATTCAACAATTAAATATAAATAAATAAATAAATAAATAATTACTAAATTATAAAAAAAATAAACATGTAAATACCCTCAAGAAAGAAAAAGAAATGGACAGTCCTGGCTAGTTTAGCTCATTTGGTTGGGGCATTGTCCTGTAAGTGAAAAGTTGAGGGTTTGATTCTGGTCAGGACACATGCGTAGGTTGTGGGTTCAGTCTTCAGTCCAGGTGTGTATGAACCCCACTCTAGGCACCTATGGGAGGAAACCAATAAATGTTTCTCTCCCAAATCGATGTTTGTCTCTCTCCTTCTTTTCTCTAAAAGCAGTGAAAAGATATTCTTGGGTAAGGATTAAAAAAGAAAAAGAGATAGGAAAAGGCCCTGAATAGAACCATCTTCAAAAAGGACATACAGATAGTTCATAGACATGTGAAAAGATGCTCAAGGTTTCTAAACAGCAGAGACATGCAAATTAAAACCACAATGAGATACCACCTCATGCCTTTCATAATGGCTACTATTAATAAATCAACTAACAGCAAGTGCTGGCAAGGATGTGGAGAAAGTGCCCTTTTGCATTGTTGGTGGACTGTGGAAAAAAGTATGGAGATAACTCAAAAAAATTAAAAATAGACCTGCCTTTTGACCCAGTGATCTCACTTCTGGGAATATATCCAAAGAAAACTTAAACACTAATTGAAAAGAATATATGCATCCCTATGTTCATTGCAGCATTATTTACAATTGCCAATATCTAGAAACAGCCCACATGCCCATCAGTATCTACTGATGGATAAAAAAGCTGTGATACATTTACACAATGCAATGCTACCAGGCTGTAATTTAAACACACACACACACACACACACACACACACACACCCCAAAATCTTACCTTTTGTGACAGTGTGGGTGAACCTGGAGATTATTATACTAAATGAAAGAATCCAGTCAGAAGAAAAATGCCATGTGATCTCACTTATATGTTGAATCTAATGTAAATCTAATGTACAAAATAGAAACACAGACATGAACACATGGAACAGACAGACAGTGGTCAGAGGAGAGGGGGTTTTGGGGAAGTGGATGAATAAAGGTGAAGGGATCGAGGGAAAAATGTATATAAACTCTGTCCAAAAGGTATCCAGCCATGAAATATGAAAAATAGACACATTTATTGAAGAAGATACAAGATACAAGAAACACTATACATAGCACAATGATGCCTCAGTCCCCTTCAAAGTAGGCACCTTGGGACCTCACACAGTTCTCCCAATTGTCATCAGCTGCCTCCTCGTATTTTCCTGAATCTCATCGATGGTCTGAAATCTCTTCCCTTTCAAAGGTGATTTTAGTTTTGGGAAAAGCCAGAAGTCGCAGGGCACCAATTTGGGCTGTAGTGGGGCTGAGTCAGCTGAGGGATTTGATGTTTTGCCAAAAAGTCTGCACGAGACATGATACATGAGTGATTGGTTGCATTGTTATGATGAAGCTGCCAATTACTAGTTACCCATAGCTGGGGCCTTCTGACTCATCTGAATAGTTTCTGTGGAGGAATGTTCAAACTTCACCCATCCCCCAAAAGCAAAGTCTCTTTCCTTCCCCTTTTATCCCCCTTTTGATCACCTTCCCCTACCCTCCCACCCCTCTTTCTCTCTGGCTATCACTACAATGTTGTCTGTGGTCTGTCCTGGAAAACTCCAGCCATTGTTAATTTAAAGAGAACAGTTTGTGCATCATTGATGTAACCTGGCAGCCAAGGAAAGTGGACTGGAATGTGCATGTGTGAATAATGATGAGTTCACTGTACTAGTCAGTGGGGGTGGGAGATGTTCTTCAGTGAGCGTGTGTACTGTGTGGCTGTCACATTCAAAAGGAGCAAGTGGAGCAACAAATCTACAAGTTTGTGTTCAGCTTGTATCTTGTATCTTCTTCAATAAATGTCTCTATTTTTCATATTACATGGCTTGATACCTTTTGGACAGATCTTGTGTATCTTTACAAACACATTTTTTCAAAAATTTTGGGTATAATTTCATAAGTCAGCTTGCTGAGTCATGTAGTAACTCTACTCTTATTTTTTTTGAGAAGCTTCCATATTTTTTTCTATAGTGGCTGTATCAGTTTACATTCCCACCAGCAGTTCCTTAGGGCTCCCTTTTCTCCACAAGCTCTCCAAAACTCATTCTCACCTGTTTTGTTGATAATAACCATTCTAATAGGTGTGAGGTGGTATCTCATTGTAGGTTTTTTTTTTTTTTTGCTAAGATCCTCAACAAAATATTAGCAAATTGGATCCAGCAATACATTAAAAATATACACCCTGCCCAAGTGGGATTTATTCCAGGAATGCAAGTTTGGTACAATAGTTGCAAATCAATAAATGTGATATATCACATAAAGAAAATGAAGGATAAAAATCACAGATCATATCAATAGACACAGAAAAAGCATTTGATATAATCCAGCACCTGTTTATAATAAAAGCTCTCAGCAAAATGATAATAGAGGGATCATACCTCAACATAATAAAGGCAATGTATGGAAAACCTACAGCCAACATCATACTCACCAGGCAAAAGTAAAAGTGTTTCCCTTAAGATCAGGAACAAGACAGAGATGTTTTCTTTCACCACTTTTATTTGACACAGCACTGAAATTTCTAGCCATAGTGATCAGCAAAAAAGAGTGTTATAAATGGCATGCAAATTGGAAGTGAGGAAGTAAAACTTTCACTATTTGCAGATGATATAAAACTTTATATATAGAACCGTGAAGACTCCACCAAAAAACTACTAAATTTAGTAAGTGAATTTGGCAAAGTAGCAAGATACAAAATTACTATATCATTGTAGTTTTGATTTGCATTTCTCTAACAGCTAGTGAAGTTGAGCACCATTTCATATATTTGTTGGCCATTTGTATATCTTCTTGGGAGAAGTGTCTGTTCTGGTTTTTCTGCTCATTTTTAAATTTTTTTTGTTTGTTTGTTTGTTTGGTGTTAAGTTGTATGGTTCTTTGTATATTTTAAATATTAACCCCTTGTCATAGCTGTTGTTTGGAAATATCTTCTCATTCAGTTGGTTTCCTTTTGTTCTGTTGGTGGTTTCTTTTGCTCTGCAGAAGCTTTTAAACTTGAAACAATAAATTACATGATGAAAATATAGGCAGTAAACCTTGGATCTTGGTCTTAGAGAAAAATTTATGAATTTGACTCTGAAGGCAAGGGAAATAAAGGCAAAAATAAATGAATGGGACTATTTATAGCATTTTGATGTATAGAAAAGTTTTCAGAATTTTTTCATTACAGACTTTTTCAGTGGTTCTTATGCCTAGAAAGTCCTTACCGATCTTAGATCCAACAAATATATAACCTCATTTCTTCATTAAATGTTTTTCTATTGAATTATTTGGTCTATTTTGAAAGAATTTTTATATCAGGTGTGAGTAATGATACAGGTTTGTTAGTTTCTTCCAATTAGCTAAAATAATTGTTTGTTAGAATTTATTGAATAATCCTTTTTTCCATTGTGTTGTGATTCCATGATTCTGAAAAAGTTGTTTTCCTCTACAAGGCTAGTACAGTAATATTCTTCTCTGAAAATTGTGAACAACCTTGTGCATTCCAAAATTATACCATAGTTCTATGCATACACATTCCATGCTTTTTGATCACAGGGGCCTTAGCTTCTTTATATATTTATCTGTCCTCCACTCTTCTAGTACCTAGAAGAGTGCTAGGTATAAGAGTAGGTGTTCAATATGACAGAGTGGCTGATTGTTATGACTCTGAAACTGAACTTTCTCAGTTTGAATCCAGGCTTTGCCAAAGATTACATTTTGCAAGTAACTTCTCTAAGTCTCAGTTTCATCATTTGTGAAATAGAGATGACTATTTAGTCATACCTGTCTTCTAGAGATTTTGTAACAATTAGATGATATAAAGCATGTGAAATCTTTAAGTCAGTGCCTGACACAGAGTGAATACTCCAGTGTTGACACAATTTAAGTTATTATTGTTGATAATGTTGTTATTGTTACAGTAGCAATGATGAGGGTCAGCACTGGCAACAGAAGGGCCTAATGAGGACAGAGATGGTAAATGACCCCTAGATAGAAGCTGATCTAGAAGCAGAGCACTCTCTGAGATAATATTGTAATGATAGGCTTTATGGTCCCCTCTGTGTCATAGTATCATATGCCAAAAGGAATCAAGGGACAAGGGGAGGAAAAGTACCACAAGGAGATTCTCTAGATATGTAGGTTCCATACTTATTCTGTCATTTTTAAGAAACAATAGAAGAATATGACCATTTTCCCCTATTGGTTGTGCTGAGGCACTAATGTATAAATTATTTAAAATGGTTTACAGGAAGAAGTATAAAGGACACATGGATAGAAATTAGGGGTGGGTGGAAATGGGAGGGATGGGTGGGGGGTTGGGATGAGAGTAAAAGATAGAAAATTGTACTGCAACAATTAAAATAAAAAATTATTTTAAACAGCTTCTTTGTTGACTTGATTTGGACTTAAAATTAAACAAAAATCATAGAATATTACACAGGAGAAAGCATCTAATCTAAACTCCTTATTTTACAGAGACTGGCACAGAGAAGTTAAGTGACTTACTCAAGATTACTCAGATAGTTACGTGTGAACTTAGATTTTGAACTCAGGATTTCTGAAATACAGCCACACATTCTTTAAATTTGCTCTCTACCCATAAGTTAATTGGAAGATAGAGATAGAATACAGGAAAACAATTACATAATTATTAAAATATTATCTCAACAAATTTCTAAGACTTCTAGCAATGCTGCTTTGTGTTGCAAAGTACATTTAATGGATGATAATAGGATGTTATGATTAGAGATCAAAATAATTTTAATTATGAAATGGATAGTACTAGTATATGAAACACAGTTATCAAATTTGAGATTAAAAAATAAAATGCACTGTACTTAAACTGTGCCTTGTCTGGTAATAACTTCATGTAAAGCCAATTATTCCAAGTTGGTGCTGATTGAGCTCTGAGATTATCTACAGAGCATATGAGTGAAAAGGCACGTTCCAATTTTACTATTTATATATAAACACTTCCTAAATGCAACTTATTTTTCACTGGTATTATTCCTTGATCTCTTTATTACTAACAGGTGATCCAGAGACAGACATTCAAATAAAATATATTAATTCAGTTGCTAAACTGAATAACTGGGCTGCAATGATCCTTGCTCAGATGAATTAAGTTTGGATAAATTATTTTTTCTTAAAATGTAATTCCCTGGTTTCAAACTGGCTCATAAATGAAAAAGGATTCAAGAAGAAACAGAGATATTGGTGATGTTAGTGGGTCTTAGCATGCCAATCACACAGGACTCTTGTGACACCCTTTCAATTTTTTCCTTTTCATTTAATCAGCTATTTGCTTTGGGTTCTTACAGCATGTTCAACTCTTGAGCTTGTATAATATTTTTAAACAGTGATTTAAATTGTGGGCACAATGATAAATATAGATAATATGATATGTGCATAGCTCAGAAGGTCTCAGTGTTCTTCTTCCAAAACCTCTCTCTCTCTGATCCTCCACAGTAGGTAATAAAATTCTAGAATCCTAAAAACTCGCAAATGGTAGTATATCTGACTGTTATAAGTTAAGCCAAAAATGTAGATTTGACTCAGTAGCAAAATGAGTCTCAGGAGTAACTTAATATCTATAACAAGAAAGAGAAAGAAAAAATCAACAGCACAATTTCAGGCACAGGTACTTTTGTTTAGATCTTTGCCATGCTTTTCTTACTATGCAAATAGAGAAACAAAATTAGGTATTTATTGCTCCAGTCCAAAATAGGACTGGAATGCTTGAGAACATATGTTAGAGTCCTATCCTTCATGTCAGCTGTGCCCCTGGCATGAAATCAGGCACGATATTTACGAGGACCTTTTACCAATAGGACAGTCATGATTAAACAGATGAAGTGAATTCTCAGCCACTATGCTCATTTCTAGCTTTTCTACCCCTTCCTACACTATATCCTTTTTTCAATAGAAAATTGAAATGGCATTGTAATTTTAGGCAGTCCGATTGCACCACCGTAACCAGTTAAATTGTCAGGCTCTTTAGGAAGGCGAGTATTTTTCTGTCAAGTATTGCTACTGGAAAATGTTAAATTATTATAAAAACCGTAGAGCAGGTGGTCAGTATGAAAACCAGACTGTGATGAGCAATCTGCTCTTATCTGTGTGTTTGTCTCTTCCCTCTAATAGGCTCATTAGGGGCTTGCACATGAGAGAGAAGATTTAGTGTTGAGCTCTCTTTTCTAAATGTGCCTATTCTGTTACCTCATTGTAGAAAGATGGAAAAAATATTAGAGGCCATTCTGCCTTACTCTGTGACATGAAAAACAAAGTTTTCCTTTATCCTTGCTCTAATATTGTTAAGGAAGAACGAACTAGTTTAAAAGAACAAAGAAAATTGTATCATTTACATGAATACTATTTCTATGATATAATGGTTTGCCTTCCATTTACTGTACCAAATACTTTGTCATAAATTATCACATATGATCCTCAAGCAGCACTTTGTGCAGTGATTGGCCCCATTTTTCAGATGCAGCAATCGAGGCTTATAAATATTAAATAACTTCCTCAAGGCAATTAAGCATGAATGAGACTGTTGGATTTCTAGGTAAAGGGAAAAAAAAACCCAGAAACTCAAGACAGAGAAATAATTTAGATCACATGTGGCTTGAGAAGATTCATTTTTCAGTGCCAGAGCTGGTGGGTATAAGGACCTCATATCTTTCCCCAGGTTAATGGAGGAATTTTGGATGTAGTCTAAATCAGTACAGTGAAATCTCCATTTACAACCCACCTAGGAAAAATACTAGTGCAAGTAAGGATTTTAAACCTGTTCAAAATCAGTGCACCATGTCAGTGCTTTGAAAGCATCTTATTTGAAAAGACAAATAGCTTTCAAATAGGCAAAAAACAATGTAAAGGCATTCCTAGTAAGGAATAACTTGTCCTTTAGATTAGGTAAAATTACTATTATTAAAATTCTAAAGGGGATATACTGTCCCATGCACAGACACTTATGGTTTCTGAAGTTATCATAAATACCAAGACACTTCCTTGGTGAAGGAGAAATATTGAGAAAGTATGTGTAACTGCTTTTGCTATGGCAACTATACTATTTTCCCATGACATTGAGTCACCAAGAAACCTGAGAACTTTCTTTACAAATAGATGGGGGAATATTTTTTGCAGGACTTAGATTGGCAAAGTACAGTAAGTGTTCAACGAATTATATATATATATATTATATATATATATATTATATATATATAATCACCTTCCAGATATTTTTAATATTTGCTATTTTAAAAATATTTTATTTATTTATTTTTAGAGAGAGGGGAAGAGAAGGAGAGAAGGACAGAAACATCAGTGTGTGGCTGCCTCTCATGTGCTCCCTACTGGGGACCTGGCCCACAACCCAGGCATGTGCCCTGACTGGGAAATGAACCAGTGACCCTTTGGTTTGCAGGCTGGTGCTCAATCCACTGAGCCACACCAGTCAGGGCAGTATTTGCTATTTTGACATTAGCTCATCGCCCTTTAATTTTTTGCAGTGCATTCTTTAAAGAGATAATCTATTTGATTAGTTTGATAGTAGAACAGATTTACTTAGGAAAGAGGCCAGAGAAAATACCAAGTTTTTCTTCTGAGGTAATTGTGCTGAGATTTGAGAGAGGAAAAACTGGTAAAAATGAAAGCCAAAGCATAGGAATGGCCCTTTGGCCAAACTGTTAAATAAAGCAAGTTTTCTTACTTAGTTCAACTTCCCGCTTTTCTGTCCATGTATCTTTCCCTGATATATTTTCTCCTTATCATATTTAAACTTTAATGTCCTCTGCCTCAGTCTCTTGGCTAGGGAATTTATAAACTGCCAGTAGTTTGTTCATGAACACAAATAAGGTTTAATCTGTCATCCTCTGGACCTTCAGATTTGGGCATTAACCAAAGAAGAGGGTTAAAATGTTACCCACTGTGTCAGGCTACTAGCTACTAAATTTCAGGTATAGTGTGTGTTTTCCATGTGTATCATATAACTCTTCCCACTGCAAATTCTGGCAAAGGATTTAAAAAATAAGAATGTTATTGTGGTAAGAGGGGAAATGGAAGATGTAGTTCAATTTAATACTACTGATTTCAAAATATGAAATATTCTACACTTAGCCATATTGAAATGATTTATAAAATTAGTAGCACATAGACTTTCTGCAGAATAGTTCTCACTGAGATAATTTACATATTCCCTGTGCTTAGTAGTATATATTTGATAAGAGCTATACTGAGACTGCAATTCAGGTCTCTGAGTCCAAAGCTGTTTTTTCCAACATCAGAAATTCCACACAAAGCGTGATCCTCTCTCCTTGCTCTCTCTCTTCCATGTTTGGATTCCATTGAATTCAATTCTGTTTATTCCTGTTCTCCTCCTCCTGCCTCACCTGTCCACCTCTTCGGTAGCTCACCTACTGTGTGTTTTGGCATTCCCATTCTCTTTGAACAAACGGTCCATATCTGTCCATGTGTAAGGAATGTAGAACTAGATAGCTTGGGTTCAAATTCTGAATCCACCACTATTAACTTATTTATGTGAACTTAAGCTGGATATTTACCTGAATTTATTGTTCTGCAAAATGGGAAGCCATTAATTCCTATATTACAAGGTGGTTTATTGGATTACATGAGCCAAAATATATAAATCACTTAGAACATTGCCAGGAATAATTTAAGTGTTTAATAAATGTTGGCTGAACAGCATCTTTCTTCCATCATCTCAATAAAAGCACAATTTTACCTGAAGAAATACTTAGAATTTTATCTTTCTCCTATGCTTCTCATTCTCAGTGTAAGTGGACTTGCTTGTCTCTACAACTGCCACTCCACCTTAGTATTATCTCCTATGTTCATCCACTTTGCCCTCTATTCTAAAAGAATGTGTTCCTGTGTTTCTTGATTAATCCCTTATCTCCCCTCCTGTTAGCAGTATTTTTCTTATATTTTTGTTCTTCCCTTCTCCACTAGCTCCTTCCCCTGGCCTGCAACTATCCTCAAGGATCATTTCCTTCCCTCAAGTATTCCCTCAGTTCTATCGGTTACTTAAATTTTGGTCCTATTAAGCTTTTTAAAGGCAGGTTTGTGGCATAAATTGTGAAGATAGAGAAAAAAATATTACAACTCCTCTCTAATATTTACAAGTTGGGTAGTGTTGAATACGTTAACATCTCCAAGCTGGGTTTTTTGGTGTAAAAATAGAAATAAGACAACTACTTAATTTAATTGTTATAAGAATGAAATACTGTGTCTTGAGTGCTTTGTGCAGGTGTCGTTCTGCTTCTGGATTTTCATGCAGTTAAATAGAAGTGCTCATTTTGGAAAAATTCACTGAGCTGTATACTTATAACTTGTGCCATTTTAGTATGTATGATTTACATTATATTAAAAAATTAAATGGTAATACAGTTTCTGCCATAGAATAAATACTCAATAATTGTGGCTATTGTTATTTTAATTTTTAGTAATTGCAATTTGGATATCACTTATATACCACTGCAATTTCATCTGTGAACTCTAATCAATATATCCAATACCTTTTCCTGTTTGAAGAATAAACATTTTCCTTTGACTCTTTTCTTCTGTTGGCTTCCTCAATATGGCTGAACTATCCCATTCAAATACCAATTAAATCAGGCAGGCTTTTGTTAATAAATTTCTTTTTAATCATGGAAAGTTCTGTAAAAATATATATATATATATATATATATATATATATATATATATATATATATAGAGAGAGAGAGAGAGAGAGAGGGAGTTTTTCTATCTTTGTAAGAAGAACTGCAGAGCCATTATCAAAAAGTTCATCAGAGAGGTTAGTTTTGACCTGTTGAGTTGATAACAACATGTGTGGAGATGGATATGCATGCAATGTGGAATTTGGGGATCAGCTACATTAGGCAATAGTTTAATTTCAGAAATAAAGAATATCATTATGGAGGTATCTAAAAAGTTTATATTTGTCAGAGTAAGAGGAGGAATAGCAGTGAAGGGACAGAAAAGGTATTTTTGAAAAGGTAGGATTGGAACCATAGTTCTGTATTTTTCTAGTAGTCAAAATTGTGCTTATGATATCCAATTAATTTTTCCTTAATCTATGCAGATAAAATTGAAATCATTGCAACAAAAAGGTGCAAAAAGTCACTGATATTCCTATTTGAAATGTGGTAGAGAGAACACCAAGACAGGAATTAGATAATCTGAGTTCAAGTATCAGCTCTCCTACTTACTTAGTATGGCTGCTCTGGGTAAATAATTTAAACCCCCGAGCTTCAGTTTTCTCATCTTTTGATGAATGTAATAGTCTCTCCTATCAATAATTTTTTAAACTTTGCTGTGTGGCTGAAATAAGATAATATATGTAGAGATCCTTTGCAGCTCACATGGCATCACACAGATGCGGGAGATGATTTGTAAGGTACTTGTTACATCTCCCCTCCCATGCACCTGCCATGTGATTGGATCTAGTACAGTACAGCAAATGATGTCAAGAAGAGCGATGACCAGTAGATGGATGAAGCCTGTAGCTTAGAGGAATAGGTTGTATTTGGGAAGCGTTTTCCAGAATACAGACCTGGTGGTGAGCTCTGTTGCTTTTGAGTCAGTGTTGTTTCAATTCCATCCTGAATGTGACAACCTGCTGCTTATTCATAGGTGAGTCACTCTTTCCTACAAATTTACAGTCAAATCCCGGTAATCAATTGTGCCTGATTTGTATGGGGTTTCAGTGAAGAAATAAGAAAGAAAAACATTAGAGGTGCTTTTGTTGCTACTGCTATTATTAGCTAATTTTGTAAAGATGAAGAACAGATATTTCAAGAGTTAAAGGATCAACTAACGATGTGTTCTATTTAGATTCTCAGAAGGATATTTGTGAGTTTGTAATTTGGAGAATTGCATTTTATTGTGAATGCTAACTTTCAGGCTTAAATGTTTGGCAAATGGGACTTTAAAAATGTTGTATTTTTAATTTAATGTTTCCTGCTTATAACAAATCAGAGGTATATGTTGTCTGAGATACTTAAGCCTTACAAAAGAGGCAATGGGAACTATAAATCAAATGTGATTGATTACAAGGTTAAATTTAATTCATGGTGTCACTTATATCTTAATAAAATAGGGAAATGTGCTGCTAGCAGTTTTACCCCAATCCTGCTATGTGGTAGAATTTTGCAGGTGAAGCAGAAGAGACAGGGAAAAAAAGCCAGATACTATGTTTATGAGATGATATATTCAAAATGGAAAATCTATAGGATCTCTGAAAAGCTTGGGAAGCTGTAATTTCTATACTAATGTATGGTATAATTATTATTCTGAAAATTGTGCCAGTGATTGTTTGCAAATACTCCCCAGTAGTAATATGACATCTACCAAATACAAAGTAGTTATATCATATATCAAAATAAGTTACTGGTTTTTATTAAGTTTTGGTTAATAGTTTTTATCAAGTCATAGATTTAACTGGCTGTTAACAAAGTGTAGCAGTGGCTATGTACACATAAGAATTCGGTTTGGTTTTCTGGCGAATGGTAAATCACTGGTTGTAGGAAATAAGATGTGAATGAAAGTCCTTTAAAATCTGTGACATGATATTTATAAATTGTACTACAGTGTTCTTCATTCTGTTTTCTTATTATATATATATATATATATATATGTTAATATATAGATTATATTTATGACAAACAGAAAGGGGATTGAGGAGTAATTAAACCTTGGCAGGTTTTCCTGATTATCATTTAGTACAGAAAGCTACTGCTAAATTACAACTTTACAAGGGAGGTTGGCAACAATTATGAACAATTTAGCACAGATTAGTTTATCGGATTAACTTGCATGAAGCTGAAACCCTGGGGAATAACAACAAATGAAGTGTTACGCTCCAGCACCAAAGAGATATATGCCATTAATTAAATAAGAAAAAATAAAATTTTCAGTATTTGAATATGCAAGTTCTAATCTAGTTTATGTAAATACACAGTCTTTTAATGACACAGTCAACTATCAAAAAGATAGTTTTGCCTGTGTAAATTCAAGTTATATAAATAATAATAATAATTTAAATTTTATAGCTGACATATCTAAGATTCAGAGGTGAACAAACAGGAGAGAAACTCCTTTGAGATAACTGGTTAAGGTGGCAAACATGTCTTTGTAAAAGTGTTTGTGGGCCAGAATGTTTTAGTCTGCTTGCTGATTTTAATAATTCATTTGGTCAGAAATAATTCATATATGTTCATATATGAAAACAGTCATTCACTATATTGCTTGTAACTCTTCCCAGTAACCACCATCCCCTGCTTTCCTTTCTCATCATTAGGTTTTGAATGTCTTGGGAGTGTTTTTTCCACAGTAGTTCTTGTGCTCAGATCCCTGGGGAAGAGAAACTGTATGTGTGATTTCTTACCAAAAGTTTCTCAATTTGCTTGTCATGTCATTTAATTCTAGTGTACATGGTGTTTGGTGAAAGGACCACTGAAGTGAGGTTTAGATGTGTGGGGTCTGTTTGTAGTACTTCTACTAAATTGTGTGACTTGGAACAAGTCTCTTCTATCTAGGCTTCAGTTTCCTGAGGTGTAGTTGAGGAGAGTATGAAAAATTATTTTTCAGGCTTATTGTGGTGATATTCAGCATTAAATTGTTTTGTCTGGTGGGGCAGATGTCCTTGTTGGATTATATGGTATGTGTAGAGAAATGCTTTATAGGGATTTTAGTAGGAATTTTGGTTTAGTTTATTACAGATTTTAGACGTTTGCTCTGATAAGGGACTTGAAACATGAATGTGTTCACCTATTATGGTACCATATGTGGGCACAAGCTTCAGCAATGCTTGATGTAGGAAACTGCATATTGAGATATCATATTGAAGGGGACTCTGATAGTATGCGAGAATAATTTCAGCTTTGAAATTATTTGTGAACAGGGTTCACAAATTCAGACAGTCAAGGGATTCAGTGATCTGATGATAACTGGAAGAAAATATTCTTCTAAGTTTCATTTTGAACACCAATCAGTAGTGCAGGTCTACTTTAAAAGACAGAAAACTGTACTTGAACAACAATTAAATAAAAAAATAAGAAAAAAATAAAGGCATTATGTAAATCCACAGCAGTTTAAAATCAGAGCAACTTGAACTAATTAGTGGAATGTAAGAGTACTAAAGAACCTAGCTCTAGTATTCCCCTCCCACCCTTCCTCTTTGAAGTGTGGGTTTCAGTTTTGTGGTCTATAAAGTTAAATTAAGAAATGGAAGAAGATGTGGATTTCCTATAAACACTAGGGAAGGATGTATTTTCACTTTAGGATCAACATTGTAACAACTTCTCTTTTATTGAGAAATGTGTGATCACCTGTTGCTTCCAGGCTAGTTTTGGTAATTCTCACCAGGGGACATGCTAGCTGACTTTGGAGAGAGGGGAAGGGAAGGAGAGAAATATCCATCGCTTGCCTCCCATACGGTCTGCAACAGGGGATCTAACCCGCAACGGAACAGGCAACATAGACAAGTGTCTTGATAGAGGAATGGAGCTTGTGATCTTTCTGTGTACAGGATGATGATTCAAGTAATTCAGCCACACCGGCTAGAACCGAGGTTTTTTTTCTTCCTTGGAATTCAGGCTCACTCTCATTTTGTGTGTGTTTGTCTGTGCATGTTGAATTTGGTGAGAATTCTTAAAGTGGGTCTACAAATATTTGGAAAGTATCACAAGGAATAGAAACTTTTTCAACAGCTATTAAGTGCGTGTAAATGATGTAGAGCAGCTCCTCGGCTATACGCCCCGCCCCCACCCTCGCTGTTCAGGCAGGAGCTACGTCACTCTCTGTGGGCAGCTCCTCTGCATGCGCGCGGGGCTGTGGAGGCATGAGGTGACGCAGTTGAGGGGCGAGAGACAGCCGGTAATGATGTTTCCCCAAACCACCCACTACTGCGGCTGTGGGGGGAGGAATTAAGAGTTCTGAGGAGAATTTGTTTGAAGTCAGTAACCCGGTAACCCGAGATGCTGTCTGAGAATAATGCGAGTACTTTGGGAAGGGAGGAGGTGGAGGGGCGGGGGAAATGGGAGGCTGAGCTGGTGGTCCTCAGTCGGTTTCTGGTGTGTGGTAGGTAGTCTAGTTACTTCAGCCTTAGACCTCACCTCTGAGCCCCACATTCTACATGGGAGTCCCAAAAGACTAGTGGGGGACCTTTGGTTGAAGATAGGACTAGGGAATCGTCCCATAAGGATCCCAGAACACAAAAAAGGGAGTGCAGTAAAGGTTATTTTGCCCAACTGACAAATTGGCGGGAAGAGTCCATAGATTCGGGGACTCTTATGTGAAAATCCTCACAGACTCTGAGACACTTTTAGAAGCTATGACTTTAGCTCAACCCAAGGGAGATCTCCCCCAGAAGTTTAGTAGTTGGCAACCATAAGATTCTTTTCTATCTGCGTCATTTCCATGGCGACCATTGTAACCTTTCATTAGAGACACTTTTATTTTTTTAGTCGTCTCTGTTGATGATTTTCCCTATATGATAACAATATAGTAATCTCTTATCATTATTTATATTATGACCTTACAGGAAAAAAAATTGCCATGCTGAAATCAGCAAATGATATAATTTATAGTTTATCATTTCTTTTACATTTTAACACACTGTCTAGGATATGTCTAGGATTCCTATGGTTCTGCATTTAAAATGCATTAAGCTTAAGTAAAATGCTAACAATTACAGGCCTTTCAGTTTCCAGTTTATCCCCCTACAGAGGCTATACACCCAACCCCTTTTAATGTAAACAAATGTACTTAGAAAGAAAATAAATTTCAAAGCTATTCAATGTTCATAACAGTAGATTGAAGTCCTGAAGAGGGGAATTTCCCACTACCTTTCATCACTACATTTTATTTTTTTTTACCCATTTACCCTCCTTTCCTTTTTTGGAGGTAGAGGGCACTTTTAAAGCTAAAATGAAAAAACTTGGTGAATATTATACATAAATAGCCATATGGATTTACAAAAGGCAAAAACAGGCAATATTCTTCTCATGTGTAAAGTAAGAAAATAATAAAAGCTGGAAACACCAAAACAAACAACACAAACAACAAAGAAAGACAAAAAAGAATAAAAACTCACTTAAGTAGATTCAAGAGGTAATATAAATATCAAATAGCAAAAAAAAAAAAAAAAGGAAAACCACTGCACACCAAAGCCCTTATTCTTGAAATTAGAGGATATTGGGTTACGTTATACAATCACAGAAAGGTTAACCATATATTTTAATCAATGAAATTCCCTGTCCTTTGCATATAGTAACCACATATTACCAATTTCTGAAATGTGCTTCAATAAAAATTCTTTTTAAGAACTCTCTGTTAAATGCCAGAACTTTACTAAGTGTTTCTATGTTACTAATTTTATTTATTTATTTATTTTTTTCAGAGTAACTGAAACCTTTTGCAGGTTCATTTTGCCACTGGAACCTACCCAGACCTGCATTTGTTTATCCACACACCTAACCCTGTACAATCTCTCCTACCGTCACATATCAAGTAGAACCGAAATCAGAGAAGGACGAGGAACTTCCTGATGGTGATAGACTCTTAACCACTTTCATCATGAATTCTAAGACTTCACATAATATGACAGTAAGCATCAGGATTCTTTCAGATCTTTGTTTCCCTAGCAGCATTTGATTTTTTAGTCTGAATTTGTCCCTGAAGTATGTAACACTAATATTTGATGAGAGGTTCCAAAGTGTCTTATCTAATTTGTAACCATTACATACATGTAACTATTAAATTTCAATCAATTAAAATTAAACAAAATTAAAAATCCTGTTCCAAGTCTCAGTAGCCACATTTTATGTGCTTAATAGCCATATGTAACCAGTAGCTACTGAATCAAATAGTGCAGATAGAGAGTATTCCAACATTATAGGAATTTCTGTTGGATAGTATTGATATACAAACCCTGTTACCTCCTTCCCATTTCTTTAGTGTAAAACATATTCAGAAACAAACCCAGTATTCTTAAGGGGCAAAGTAAAGGTAAGTAAAAATATGCTGTAGTAATTCAAAAAGTATCTGTGCAGTCAGGGCTTCAGTTGAATGGCTGAGTGAAGAGAGAAACATCACTCATCTAATTTGGTAAAATTTACTTTGGGAAAGTCAGATCTATATTCAAGTTGTTTTTCCCCTCAGGAAAGTCTTTGGATATGATTTTAGACCATTTGTTCAACATTGACATTAGTGATTTATATATTTAAAACACTTCTGTATATATGGTTATAAAGTGTACACAGAACAGGGTAGTGGAAAGGGAAAACACGTGATTCCAAAAGCATCTCTGTTATCACAATTTTAAAATTGTCATTAACATATGTTTTGTGTCTTCCCTCCCAGGGGTTTTAAGAGCTTAGTAATACAGGTAGAAACACTGCAAGCTTCAAAAACTACCAGCACTAGGAACAGGAACAATTCATTTTTCTGTAATGAATGTTTCACATTTTAGAAAGTATTATCTTTCTCATTTTCTTTTTCTCCCCATGGATCTCACAAAACACTCCTGATGTGTGTCAGACAAATATTACTTTTTTTTTCACAAGGTTCCTTTGTGTTGTCTTCTTTGGCTTGATACAGATGTCACCTGCTTCATGAAGCTGTCTGTTTTCCCTATAGTTAAGCATGAAGAAATTTATATTTGTTTTATTTTCCTTTTTAATTTTATGGAGGTAACATTCACATAACATAAAACTAACCATTTTAAAGTATACGATTCAGAGATTTTTAGTATATTCACTATGTTGTGCAACCATCACTTATATCTACTTCCAAAACATTTTCATCACCCCCAAAGAGAATCTTGGGCCCATTAAACAGTCCCTCCTCCCCACCTCCCCACAGCCCTGGGCAACCACTAATCTTTCTGTGCCTATGGATTTACCTATTGTGGATATTTCAACTAAATGAAATCATACATTGTGCAACCTTATGTGTCTGGCTTCTTTCACTTAGCATAATGTTTTCAAAGTTTATCTACAGTATAGCATGTATCAGTATTTCATTCATATTTGTAGTTAATTTTTGGTATTTTAATAAAAGACACTCAATAAATATTAGCTAATTAACAGTAGACTATTTTAACCCAAACTCTCACACCTGACAGCATATGCTAATTTATGCAGTCTCTATTAATAGATAAGACCTGAGCCTAATTAAATTGTTATTTCATTCTTAGACACTCAGAGTATCTAATCCTTAAATATTAACCACCAAAAGATTTTCTTTATTTATTCATTCTGAGACATGGTGCAATCATTTTGTCTTTTCCAGCGAGAACCTACAGTGACATCTTCTCCCACTGAAATTCGTCTGTGGATAGAAGGTAAGATGTTTTGAAACATTTTGGCTCTATGCATCACATTTCATCTTTTCAGGCTCAGCTGCCCAGACTTCACACAATATTAATATATACAAACACATTATTTTGCACTTTTTCTATAAAAGATAATTCAATATTAAACAGTTGACTCTGCAATCTATAACTGTAATATCATAACATGTTTTATAAACATTCTAAGAATAATTTCCTTGATTTCATTAGTGGTTTTTTTTTAAAGATTTTATTTATCTTTAGAGAGGGGAAGAGAGGGAAAAAAAGGAGAGAAACATTGATGTGGTGGTTGCCCTCTACTGGTGACCTGGCCCACAACACAGGCATGTGCCCTGACTGGGAATCAAACTGACAACCCTTCGGTTCCCAGGCAGGCCCTCAATCCACTGAGCTACACCAGCCAGGGATGATTAGTGTTTTTATTGTATAAATAATGAAATTAATGTATTAGTTACTTTTTAGTTAATATATTAATTTGTGATTTTTTAACTAATAGAATTAATATTATTGGAAGCAAATGAACATTCCAAAATAATGACAGTAGATGAACAGTAAAGCATACTACTTAAAAAATAAGACTTATATTCTTCTGTTGGAAGGAACCAGTGCTGACTGAGGGAATGGATTGGATAGAGAAATGCAGTAAAAAAAATGACTTAAATGCAATTAATTTAATTAAGTGCATTATTAATTATAATTTATTACATTAAATATATAGTTAACCTTTGAGAGCAAAGGATCGGTCTGCCTCCATCATTTGCTGTTCAAATTAATAGATACTATAAAACAATGTTTGCTGATTTAAGACTGAGGAAAAGATTTAAGGTCTTCTTTTAACAGGTGTCTTTATTGGCATTATACCAAAAACCATTTTAGAAAACATTGGCAATGGTTAACATTTTAGAATTATAGATGATGATAATTAAAGATGACTAATTACTATGAAGCTTTGCTTTAGTGCAGTGTTTTCTTTAGGTAGTGATTAGTAAAGATGGTTTAGCATATTTTGGTGTGCTAAGTAAAATGGATTAGGTAGTACATAGATGGAAATAATACATTATAACCAGAGAATTATACTAGCTTCCTAAAGTTTTAATTTCCCATCCATAAAATAGATTCCTATTAAGATTTCCCTCATATTAGGTTGAAAGCATAAAGTTATCTAGAATAACATATGTAAACATTTATTATAAAGGTAATTTAAATTATGTTAATAAAATTATTTTTATGTGGAGGTATTTCAATGATGAATAAATTCCAAGTTTTTTCAGTTCCTATTTTAATTCTAAATTTTATAATTTTTTAAAACACTGTATTTATTTTTAGAGAAAGGGGAAGAGAGAGAAGGAGGAAGTGAGGAAGAGAAACATCAATATGTTACTGCCTCTCATGCACTCCCTCCACTGGGGACCTGGCCCGCAACCCAGGCATGTGCCCTGACATGGAATTGGACCAGTGACCTTTCAGTTCTCAGGCCGGTGCTGAGTCCACTTAGCCACATGAACCAGGGCTAACTTTTATAATTTTTAACTTATAAAACTTAAACATGGTATAGTCACTCTCGTTCGATAGCTTAGGGAAGAAAATCTTCATTCTTGCTTTTGGAAGGAAATTCCAAGTTTTCTTAACTGCTATTGCAATTTTTTCTGAGTAATTCCTTCCAATTTTTAGATCTTGCATATGCAAACAGCCAATAATAGTACTCACAGGAGAAAAAATATCTTCTTCCCTTGTGCTCCCACAACATTTCTTTTGCTTCTTGAAACACTTTCTGGCTAATATTTTATTTTTTCATGTGTGTGTCTGTGTGTGCTTTATGTTTTTCCTATCAAATTGTAAGTAGTTTGAAGGTTAGGGATAATGTTTTATTTGTCTTTGTATCACTGATAATACTCAGCACAATACCTTGCAAAGCATAGTTACTTAGCAAATTTTTTTAAAGATTTTATTTATTTATTTTTAGAGAGGGAAGGGAGGGAGAGAGAGAGAGAGAGGGAGGGAGGGAGGGGGAGAGAGAGAGAGAGACAGAGAGAGAGAGAGAGAGAGAGAGAGAGAGAGAGAGAGAGAGAGAGACATCAATGTGCGATTCCTGGGAGACATGGCCTGCAACCTAGGCATGTGCCCTGACTGGGAATCGAACCTGCGATGCCTGGTTCGCAGCCTGAACTCAATCCACTGAGCTACACCAGCCAGGGCTATTTTTTAATTGACAAAATAATGACTTTAATATTCCCATTCTATAAAATTGTCTTTATCACCAGAAACTTTCAGGTTGCCACTTTTAGTTAACTTTCCTTTGGTGATATTGGCATATTCTTATAACAATAATTGTAAGAGAATTCAAATAAACAGGTCATCAATTAAAGGCCTCTGACCTCAATGCTTTTAATTTTCTGATCAAATATAAGATTGAAGACCTTTTTTTTTTTTTTTTTTTTTTTTTTTTTTTTTTACTGGTATCCTAACTTCAATTTAGTCTTTGACTCATGGTAAGTTACAACATTATTAACATTATTAGAAAGATAAAAGGTCTCTGTTATCTCAACAGAAAACCAAAAATTATTATACCAGTTTAAGTTCCTGGCAACTCTTTACTCAGTTAATTTAGAAGAAAGAACTAGAGCAGGCTAGCACTATTGAAACTGAGAATGTCAGTTTTTTTAAAGGTAGCTGTTATTCCCCGGGCTGTTGTGGCTCAGTGGGTTGAGTGCCAAACTGCAAACCAAAGGGTCGCTGGTTTGATTCCCAGACAGGGCACATGCTTGTTTGCAGACCAGGTCCCCAGATAAGGGGCGCGTGAGAGGCAACCACACATTGATGTTTCTCTCACTCTCTTTCTCCCTCTCTTTAAAAATAAATTAAAAAATATTTTATTTTATTTTATTTTAATGATTGTTCAAGTACAGTTTTCTCCCCTTTACTCCCAATCCAGCCCAACCACCCCTCCCTCCCAACTTCCCTCCCATTACCACCCTCCCCCTAGTTTTTATCCATGTGTCTTTTAACTTTGTTCCTGTAAACCCTTCCCCTTTTCCCCTGAAACTCCCTCTTCTCTCTTTTTACAAAGGTAGCTGTTATGTTAGCATATCCAAGATATTATTATGCATAAACAGGTAACTCTGGGAGTATTAGTCATGTAATACTGTCTATTGAAGTTAGTGTGCAATTGGAGACTCAAAATGAACTTTAGAGGAATACTATGGTATAGAAAATGCCAGTGTTTAGAAGAAACGTTATTGATCTTTAATTTTAATTTTTAAAGTCATGTAGAAGGAGGAGACTGTAGGATCCAAGTTGCATTTCTAGCACAGTACAGATTCCAGGCCTTTCAAATACAGTCAGGTTCTCCCTAGAGTCAGTGAAGATTTTAACCAAAACTCAATTGGTATGGATTTAACTACAGGGTTTTTTAAAACTTATTTTTTATTGAGGTATAATTGAAATATAACATTATATTATTGGTTGTTATATGTTTTTAAATACATGAATTTTGTTTTAATACAAAATAGAAAGTGTGATTTAAATTTAACAGGTGAAGCATCTTGAATCCATTGAAGGAACATAGAGTGAGAATTTGGAGACCTGACTTCTAGTCCTGCTTATACTACCAAACTCCATTGCGATTTTAGACAAGCCACTTGACCTTTAGGATTTTTAAAGTTTTATTTATTTCTTTAAATTGGCTTTCTTTATTTCTCTTTTTTATTTTTCAAATTGGCAATACAGATATGTATGTCCAAGAGGTGAAATGCAATGAAAAATAAAAATCAATAACAACAGAAATACGTTGTAAAGGCTAAAGTATAATATAAATATGAGATGTATTTTATTCTACTTATTTTTTATCTCACTATCAATTAAGTTATTGTTATTATTGGCTGCACTGTCAGCAGTACTAACATATTATTACTATTTATGTACTTTCTTGGATCTGACAAGTTTAGAAGATTGTTAGCTCTATCTATATATGGGTTTTAATAACATGAAGTCCAGTGTACCTTACAAATTTTTTGAACTTTGTGGGGACATAATGAATTAAATTTGGGAGCTTGAAAATTAGCAAAGAACATAATGATGGGCACTTAAGGACCTCTCTTTTCACTGCTGACATGTATTCACATTGTCAAATTCATTGGCTATGCAGGATGTATTTGATAGAGAAATCATTCTGCTGCTATAGCGACTATGTCAATATTGAATTTATCATTGTGCAAGAGACCTGCGAATGAGCAGAAGATCTTCAAATTAAAAATCAGTAAAGGATGGTAGGAATCAAAATATCAGGAAAGAGACCAAGTAATCATTACAGCCTATTTCCTGAAACAATAAAAATACACACATTTTGAAAGAAATTTGGTATAAATCGCCATTCTCAAAGTATGATGTGTAAGAGCAAAAATATTTGTGTATAAGACTCTTTCAAATGCCTCTTAAACTACATTTCACTGACGACTAGCTGTGGTGTCTTTATCTCGCAACTAAGGCTAGCATACAGTACCAGGATGACACTTCTGAAAAAAAATATTAGAAAAGATTTTACCTTTCCTAATCTGTATCCTTATTCAAACTCTGGAGATGAGGATTTGACTGTGATAATTAACACCAGGTTGGGATTACTACAACTGCTATTTGCAGACAGGCTGAGGCAGAATTACCAAAGTAAGTTATTTACTTTCAGATTGTAAATTGGGCACTTGGGAAACTGCCTTAGTTTTCAGAGTTCTAGATGTCATCACTGGGTATACCAATGCAATTGTTTCATTTAATAGTCCTGTGTTATAGTTGCATAATATGCACAGAGCAGAAGAAACTTGGAAGCATAAAGACTGGGAACAGATTCCCACCATGAGGAACGGCCATTTCTTCTATTGGTTTTCAGAGTTACTGGGGGTTAAGCACTACCTATACAGTTATTTATCTGCAATATTTTCATAGTGGTTTAAAGTAATTTATCCAAGTATTCATATTGTGTTCATCAATTTAGTTTGCCTGTTTCTGGGCTTTTTGCTTTTGCCCTAAAAGGTTGTTGGAAAAGTGATCATATTTACAATAAATCCACCTTATCTTTTTTGTACAGTTTTCTTTCAAAACAGATCTTAGGTCTATCTAAGACTGCAGTGCTTTAGCCAAAGCTTGGTATTACAAACCTTCTGTGCTTTCCCCAATCCTCATTATGTCCCCAGCAATCACAAGCTGAGCTTTTAAACAAAACTAAAAGATCCTCATTTATTTTTGGTAATGGTCTGTGTAGAAGACAGAAAATATCTTAATATCAGGTATATAAATTGAATAGTGAACCACTAATAAAAGGAATCATGCTTATTTGCAGAACCCAGTTTTCCCCTGAGACATAAAAGAAACCAGAGGTTTCAGGGTTTTTTTCTAATATACTTTACATTTTAGGGAGTTTCAAGTTCACAGTAAAATAAAGCACAAATAGAGAGTTCCCATGTAACCCCTGCCCCTACACATGTAGTCTCCCCCACCATCAACATTCCAAACCAAAGTGATGCATTTGTTACAATTGATCGACCTACACTGGCACATCATTAACACCCAAAGTCCATAGTTTGTATTAGTTTTCACTATTGGTATTATAGATACTATGAGTTTTGACAAATATATATGATATGTACCTACAATTTTATTGTCATATAAAATAGTTTCACTGCTCTAAAAATCCTCTGTGCTCTGCTTATTCACCCTTCCACAATAGTGCATGGCAACCACTAATCTTTTTATTGTCACTAAAGATTTGCTTTTTCCAAAATATCGTAGTTGGTATTTTATAATATGTAGTCATTTCAGATTGGCTTCTTTCACTTAGCTATATGCTTTTAAGGTTATTCCATGTCTTTTCACACTTTCATAGCTTATTTCTTTTTACCATGGAATATTTTATTGTCTGGATGTCCTAGCTTATTTCTCCATGCACTTACTGAATGGCATCTTGGTTGCTTCCAAGCATTAGCAATTGTAAATAAAGCTGCTCTAACATTTGAGTGCAGGTGTTTGTGTGGACATGTTTTCAGCTCCTTTAGTAAATACCAAGGCGTGTGATTGCTGGAACATATGGTAAGTATGTTTGCTTTTGTAAGAAACTGCCAAACTGTCTTTTAAAATAGCTCTACCATTTTTCATTCTAATCAGAGATGATGAGCGTTCTTTTGCTCCATATCATCACAGCATTTCTTGTTATCAGGAGTTTTGATTTGAATCATTTTTTTATTAAATCATTTTTATTGTTCTATTACAGTTGAACCATTCTTATATGTATGTGGTGGTATCTCATTGTTTCTTTTTTTCATTTTTAAAAATATTTAATTTATTTATTTTTAGACAGAGGGGGAGGGAAGGAGAAAGAGAGGGAGAAACATCAGTGTGTGGTTGCCTCTCATGCACCTGCTACTGGGGACCTGACCTGCAACCCAAGCTTGTGTCCTGGCTGGCAATTGAACCAGCAACACTTTGAGCACCAGCAGGCTGGTGCTCAATCCACTGAGCCACACCAGCCAGGACTCTCAGTGTTTCAATTTACAATTCCCTAAAATTTTTAAGACTAACCTTTCTACAATGTTTTACTTTTTCTCCTTTGACCAGTAAACTATATTTGTGCGTCTACTTCTTGGCTCACTATTCTATTCCATTGGTCCTACTTTTTGTTGTTGTTGTTGTTCTTTCACCAATACCCCTTTATATTGATTACTGTAGATTTATAGTAAGACTTGAAGTCAGGTAGCATCAGTCTTCCATCTTTGTTCTTCTCCTTTGATATTGCTTTGGCCATTCTGGGTCTTCTAGCTATACATATAAACTTTAGAATCAATTTGTTGTTATCCACAAAATAAGTTGCTGGGATTTTTATTAGAATTGCATCAAATCTATATATCAATTTGAGAATAATTGGCATCTTGACAATATTGAACCTTCCTATTCCTGAACATGGAATACCTCATCATATATTTAGTACTTCTTTGATTTTGTTCATCAAAGTTTTATAGTTTTCCTCATATAGATCTTGCACCTACATTATTAGAACTATACCTAAATATTTTATTTTGGTGGGTATTAATATAAATGGTATTATGTTTTTTTTTAATTCCACTTGTTCATTGCTACTGTATTAGAAAGATTTTGACTTTTGTATATCAAACTTGTATCCCTCAACCTTATAATAATCATTTATTAATTCCCAGAGTTTTCTTTTACAAGTTTTGATCAATTTATACCTATTTGTTTTTTGGAGTCCTTAATATAAGTGCTACTTTGTCTTTAATTTAAATTCAACTTGTTCACTTCTGGTATATAGGAAAGTGATTGACTTGTGTATATTAACCTTGTATCATGATGTCATCTGTGAACAAAGACAGTTTTATTTCTTTTTTCACAATCTTATACTTTTAATTTCCTTTTTCTATTATTGCATTATCTAGGACTTCCAGTATGATATTGAAAAGCAGTGGTAAGAAGAGACATCCTTGTTATGTTCCTAATCTTAGAGGAAAAGCTTTGAGTTTCTTACCATTAAGTATGTTATTAGCTGTAGATTTTCTTTTCTGTAGATATTTTTTATCAAGTTGACAAAGTTCCTCTCTAGAGTTGGCTGAGATTTTTATCATGAATCAGTGTTATATTTTGTTTAATGCTTTTTCTGCATCATTTGTTTGATCATGTGGTTTTTCTTCTCTAGCTTGTTGATGTGATGGATAACATTCATTGATTTTTGAATGTTGTATTAGCCTTGTGTACCTGGGGTGAGTCCCTCTGGTGGTTGTGTACAATATTTTTGTGTATTGGTAGATTCAATCTGTTAACATTTTGTTGAAGACATTTTGTATCTATGTTCATGAGACGTACTGATCTGTAGTTTTCTTGTGATGCTTTGTTAGGCTTTATTATGAGGTAACACTGACCTTGTAGTATGAGTTTGAAGTATTCACTCTACTTTTACATTCTGGAAAAGATGATAGAAATTTGGTATAATTATTTTTCTTAAATATTTGGCAGAATTCACCAGTGAACTTATTTTGACCTGCAGCTTTCTGTTTTAGAAGGATATTAATTATTGATTCAATACATTTAATAAATATGGTTCTATTCAGATTGTCTCTTTTTGCCATGTGTGTTTCAGTTGATTGTGCCTTTCAAGGATTTGGTCCATTTCATCTAACTTACCAAATATATGGGTATGAAATTTGTTGAAGGCATTGCTTTATTGTCCTTTGAATGACACTGGGATCTGTAATGATACCCCTCTTTCATTTTTTAAAATTTTAATTGTTGTTCAAGTACAGTTTTCTGCCTTTTACTCTCAGCCCAGCCCACCCCCCAGCCCTCCCCACCTCCCTCCCATTTACACCACCCCTTTGTTTCTGTCCACATGTCCCCCATACTTGTTCCTGTAAAGCATTCCCCCTTTTCCCTAAAATTCCCTCTCCTCTCACCTCTGGTCATTGTTCAGCTCGCGCTCTATTTCAGTGTCTTTGGTTGTATTTTGTTTGTTTTGTTGATTAGGTTCCCATTAAAGGTGAGATCATATGGTATTTGTCTTTCACTGCCTGGCTTACTTCGATTAGCATAATGCTTGACAATTGCCCAAATTTGACATTGTAATTTTAAACAGAGATATATTTGTTTTATATTGAAAATATTTACCCAAACACACATTTCCTTCTTGTTTTCAGCATTCCTTGTTTTGCTTCAAACCATCTTTCTGCTATCATTCTATTTTTTTTCCTGAAATTCATTCTTTGGAAGTTCATTTAGTGAAGGACTGAGAAGTCTTAACTTACAGTTTCTCCATCTTCTAAATCATTGCCGTTCTTTTATATCCAATGTGAAGATTACATGTAGTTCTATAACTAGTTTTCCAACATAACACCTTTGTATTAGTCCTTCTGATAGGGTCCCAGAAATTGCTATTTCTCTGCATGGAGTCCACAGATACATTTTCAAATGACAATGACTACTGTACCATGGTCATTTTCTGTTGCCTGCACAAGTTGATTAGCAAGTCTAAGATTTGTCCTATCCTTCTCCTTTGCACCTGATGCAAATTTCTGGGAGGAAGTCTTGCCTAGATTTTTCACAGAGAATTAATTCTTGGTTCCAGGGCCTCCTTTTGTATCTCACATGAACAGAATTTTTTCTGGAGAGCCAGGACCTATGGACTTGGCAATTTCCTGCATAATACTGGAGCTCTCCCTGTAACACCTATCACCTGTATCTTCAGAGAGAAGGGACAATTCTCATTTATTTTCAGTTGTTCCATTATATCAAGTCATTATTTGTTTTTTATTTGTCTTTTATTTTTATTTATTTATTTATTTTGCTCAGCCATGAGTTCTATTACTTTAATCTGACCTGACATGGAGTCACAGCTAAAGACATCCAGGGATATTTGTATTATATAAGGATAGCAGCACCTCTTAAACTCAATAAATACATTCACACTGATGCCATGGGCCTTGAATGTTTGACAAAAGACAAGGAGCCACACGATTCAACTCTTGACCAATCCTTTACCAGTTAATTTGTCTTGAGAACCTTATGGTGTCATTTAGCTTATCTCAGTGGACTCATTGTAGATTTCCAAAGAGAATCCATGACTATTCATGCCAACTTCTGGTTTTCCCAAGCAAATAAACACCATCTAGATATAAACCATAAGAAAAACTTTGGAATA
The DNA here is from genome assembly GCA_004024845.1 of Tonatia bakeri. Classification (NCBI taxonomy): domain Eukaryota; kingdom Metazoa; phylum Chordata; class Mammalia; order Chiroptera; family Phyllostomidae; genus Tonatia; species Tonatia bakeri. The sequence goes on along the minus strand of PVIA01007084.1, from coordinate 30,192 downwards.
AAATGGTTGCTGATGCCTGAAAGATCACCTGATAGGCAGAAAAATAACAAGCTATAAAACTCTTTTATAAATATTTTATTGTTCTCATTTGATTATTCAACATGATTCTGTTTATCACTTTTCACATAACATCCACTTAAATTTGTGAATAAGAGATGAATTTGATTAGACATCCTAACCACTGACAACTGAACATTACAATCCATGTTTTCTAATTGTTGTTCAATTACAATTGTCCTCATTTCCCCCCCATTATTCTTATTCTCCCCTGCCCTACCTACCCCCCACCTTCCACATTCAATCCCCCTCCATCGCCTTTGTCCATGGGTCCTTTATTCATGTTCCTTGACTTGACCCTTCCCCTTCTTTCCCCTGTTCTCCCCCTCACCCCTGCCCTCTGGTCACTGTCAGTTTGTTCTTTATTTCAGTGTCTCTGGTTATATTATGCTTGCTTTGTTTTGTTTTGTTGATTACGTTCCACTTATATGTGAGATCATATGATACTTGTCTTTTACTGCCTGGCTTATTTCATTTAGCATAATGCTCTTCACTTCCATCCATGTGGAAGTGTGTTGCAAAGGGTAGGAGCTATAAAACTCTTTTTAATGCAAAACATTTTGTAGCATTTTAAAAATTCAAAAAGTGCTTTCTGTGTTTTATGCTCAGTAACATTTTCAAGGAAATGAATTATTTCTTGTGGAAGGGGCTGAAGCTACAGTACATTTTTGATTCTCTTTTTATTTTTCACTTGTCATTCAAATAATATACATAATAGGCAGAGACTAGAAAATTCTGTTACTTGCTGATAAACACAAGAAAATAATGGGTACTTGTTACTGGGCTGTTTAGATTCATATAGACAGAATGCTCCACCTTGGTGAAACAATCTTAATTTTATAGACATGCATATTTCTCATACAAAAAAGTAGTCATTGACAGCATATATCAGAGGTGGTAGTGATCTTACAGAATGCTGAGTATACAGGGTCTGTCAGAAGTAAGAACTGCTTCAGTGATGTTGGTAGGGTAATAATATAGGTGTAATAATTTATAGTTTTAATTTGAACATTTCACCTAAAATGTCATATGGTATGCTTGAGTGTGATATTGTTATGTTACGGAATCTCATGCTTATGATTTTGTAGCAAAAGAATTTGTAATAAAAAGGGGAGTTATTTGTGCTGGACCCTATATTTTGTCAGTCTCTTTTTATGAAAATGAAGTATATCATATTCTTTTCATGTAATTGAAGATGCTTTCCATTGTATTGACTATCTTTTATAGGTTTTCCCTTGCCTCCTACAACAATTCATTTTTTTAATTATGGTGAAAAAAAGGGAACATAGCTGTGTGTGTAGCAGAGATTGATGTTTATTGCTATGTACAGAATTGTGTCTCACCATAATATGTGTGTTGAAGGCCTAATCCACATTGAGACTGTATTTGGAGATAGAATCTTTAGGAGGAAATTAAGGTTAAGTGAGACAATAAGGATGGGGGAATAATTCAATAGGATTATTGTATTTATATGAAGAGGAAGAGAGACTAGAGCGCTCACAGAACCTGATCATGCTGACACCTTGATCTCAGACTTCTAAGTTCCAAATCTCTTAGAAAATAAATTTCTGTTGTTTAAGCCACCCAGTCTATGTTTTTTTTTAGGGCAACATGAGCTACAGTATTTATTATCATAAAATCTTAATTAACTAGATGCTGTAATTAGTAGTCTTTACTTTGGACTAAGAAATTTTTTATCTGCAATATAAATATCATAAGAATATATATGAACATAAAATAAAAATTGAATAAAAGCAATCTCAGGGTTTATCTCAAAGTCAGTAGGTACACAGGTGGTTCAATCTCTAACACCATGAGCATCTGCAGCCTTATATGGTACTTTGATTTTCAGAACAATTCCCTGAAAATACTAGAGTGCTTTTGTTGTCAGAGGTTCATTAGAGTAATTATATTGTACATGCTAAGATTGAAAAATAGACTTAGACTTTTTAGAAAGAATTACCAAAGAGAGTTCAAACAAAAGTTATTTGGTATTAACTCTTTGCCAAATCTGAACATATTAACCAATAACTCTCATAACTGAACATTGTAAATTTTATTATAAATTTATTATGAAAGTAATTAATATAAAACCCATATTTAATAAACTTTTAATAAAGTACTGATTTTATTTGATATTTGTATATACTGTGAAATGATCACCATGATAAGTCCAGTTAATATCCATTACCAAAACAGTTACAGAATTTTTTACTTATGATGAGCACTATTACCATTTACTCTCAGCAGCTTCCATATATGTCATGCAATATTATCAACTGCAGCTACCATGCTGTGCATTACAGCATAGCATTTATTTTATAACTGCAAGCCTGTACCTTTTGACTCCCTTTGCTCATTTTGCCCAATCTCAGCCCCAGTCTTTGGTAACCATGAATATGTTTTCTGTATCTATGAGCTTGTTTCTTGTTTATTTGTTTTTCATATTCCACATATAAGTGTGATCACATGATATTTGTCTTTCTTTAACTTATTTCACTTAACATAATGCCTTTGATGTCTATCCATGTTGTCACAAATGGCAAAATTTCATTCTTTTTCATGGCTGAGTAATATTTTGTGTGTGTATGTGTGATTTTTATCACATTTTCTTTATCCATTTATTCGTTCAGCTATCAATGTATATTTATGTGTTTTTATATTATGCCATTGTAAATAATGCTGCAATGAACATGAAAACATATGTATGCATATTTTTGAATTATTGCCTTTGTTTTCTTTGGAAAAAAAAGTGAAATTGTTGGAGTATATGGTAGTTCTATTTTTACTTTTTGAGGAAACTTCATGCTGTTTTTCACAATAGCTGCACCAATTTGCATTTCCACCTACAGTACTCAAGAATTCCCTTTTCTCCACACCCTTGTCAACACTTATTTCTTGTCTTTTTCCTTGATATCTTATAGTGGTTTTGGTGCATTTTAGCTAGATTTTTTACTTTTGCTATTGAGTTGCATGAGATTTTTTTTTTATCCTCACCCGAGGATATGTTTATTGATTTTTAGAGAGAAGGAGGGAGAGAGAGAAACATTGATCAGTTGCCTCTCATACACACCCTAACCAGAGATCAAACCTGCAACCTTTTGGTGTACAGGATGATGCTCCAAGCAACTGAGCCACCTGACCAGGGCTGTATGAGGTTTTTATTAATATACTTTGGATATTAATTACCTATCAGATATATGATTTACAAATATTTTAGTAGGTTTCCTTTTTATTTTGTTGTTGGTTTCCTGTGCTGTCCAGAAGCTTTTTTGATTTAATATAATGATTGAATGATTTCCACTACCCGTCTTTTGAGTTTGCTGACTCTTCTACTTGATCTAGCTTGCTAGTGAACTTGTCTAGTGAATTAATCAGGTCAGTTATAGTATTCTTAAGTTTCAACATTTGTGTTTGGTACTCTCTAAAGTTTTCTAGTTGTTTCATTTTTAAAATTTATTTTTGTTTTCACTTTTAATTTTTTAAAATTGTTGTTCAATTTCAGTTGTCCCCATTTTCCCCTATTACTCTCCCCTGCCATTTCCACCCCTCACCCCCTACATTCAATACCCGTCCCTGTTGTCTTTGTCCATTGGTCCTTTATACTTGTTCCTTGACTTGACCCTTCTTCTTTCTTCCATTATCCCACTCGTGCCTCCCCTCTGATCACTGTCAATTTGTTTTTTATTTCCATGTCTCTGGTTCTATTTTGCTAATTTGTTTGTTTTGTTGATTGGGTTCCATTTATAGGTGAGACCATATTGTATTTGTCTTTCACCACCTGGCTTATTTCACTTAACATAATACTCTCCAGTTCCATCCATGCTGTCTTGAAGGGTAGGAATCCCTTCTTTCTTTCTGCTGCATAGTATTCTCTTATGTAAATGTAGCACAGTTTTTTGATTCACTCATTTATTGATGGGCACTTAAACTGTTTCCAGCACTTGGCTATTGTAAATTGTGCTGCTAGGAACACGGAGGCACATAGGTTCTTTTGCATTGGTGTTTCAGGATCCTTGGGGTATAATCCCAGCAGTGAAATTGCCAGGTCAAAAGGCAGTTCTATTTTTAGTTTTCTGAGGAAATTCCATCCTGTTTTCCACAGTGGCTACACCAGTTTGCATTCCCACCAACAGTGTACTAGGGGTCCCTTTTCTCCACAACCTCTCCAACACTTGTTGTTTATTGATTTGTTTATGATGGCCATTCTGACCTGGTGTGAAGTGGTATCTCATTGTGGTTTTAATTTGCATCTCTCTGATGGCTAGTGATGTTGAGCATCCTTTCATATGTCTCTGGACCCTCTGTCTGTCCTCCTTGGAGAAGTGTCTGTTCAGGTCCTTTGCCCAATTTTTAATTGGGTTGTTTGTCTTCCTAGAGTGGAGTTGTGAGTTCTTTATATATTTTGGACATCAAACCTTTTTCTGAGGTATCATTAGCAAATATATTTTTCTATACAGTTGGTTCCCTTTTCATTTTGATGATGGTTTCCTTAGCCATGCAGAAGCTTTTAAATTTGAGGTAGTCCCATTTGTTTATTCTTTCCTTTATATCCCTTGTTCTAAGGGACATATTGATGAAAATATTGCTACATTGAATATCTGGGATTTTCCTGCATATGTTCTTTTCTAGGACTTCCATGGTGTTACAACTTATACTTAAGTCTTTTATCCATCTCGAGTTTATTTTGGTATATAGTGTAAGTTGGTGATCCAGTTTCATTTTTTTGCATGTAGCTGTGCAGATCTCCCAAAACCATTTGTTGAAGAGGCTATTGTTACTCCATTTTATGCTTGTACCCCCTTTGTTGAATTTTAATTAACCATAGAGGCATGGGCTTATCTCTGGGTTCTCTATTTTGTTCCATTGCTCTATGTTTCTGTTCATATGCTAGTACCAGACTGTTTTGATTACAGTGGACTTGTAATATAGTTTGATACCAGGTATTGTGATCCCCCTACTCTTCTTTCTCAAAATTGCTGAGTCTCTTTGGGGTCATTTATGGTTCCATATAAATTTTTGAAATGTTGGTTTTTATATCTCATTGAAGAGAAATATGTCATTGGTGTTTTAATAGGGATTGCATTGAATCTATAAATTGCTTTGAGTAGTATGGCCATTTTGGTCATATTAATTCTTCCAGTCCATGAACATGGTATGTGCTTCATTTTCAGTTTGTTTATTCATTGTTCTCCTGAACTTGGTAAGCATCTTTTTTTGTATTATTTGTGTATTTAATCAGGGTCTTTTATATCTGTTTCACTGGGTTCAGATTTTGGATTATTATCCTCTTTGGAAAATATTTCTATGTTTTTTTTTCATTTTTCTTAACTCTGTGTTGGTGGCTGCACATTAGACAAATTATCCAACAGGCTTAGTCTCCGCACACTGGCTTTGTAACAGAGAAACCCCTCAGCACTCTGCCTAGCTAGAGTTTTGGGGAGCTCCCAAACCCTTATGCTATTCCAATATGCTTTCATTCTTTTTAGCAACCTACAGGTGTCTGGAATATGCCAGGTCTCATAAGCAATCTCAGAGAAGCAAGATTGAGGAAGAAGTCAATTCCTCAGGAAGTCTCCAGATTAATTGGATCGTTGGATGTGTAGTGCACCTCTTTCTCTCCCTTGGTAGAAGTTGAGACTTGGGGTTGTTTATCTGATCATTCTGCTAAGCCAGGGGTGTGCCTATGGACAATGACATCCTGAACTGCCATCTTAGTTTTCCAGTGGCCTCAGTGTTTAGAATATGCCAGTTCCTATCAACACTCCAAACCAGGCTATCCAGAATGAATCTCTGTGAAAGTTGTGATTTTGGGCACTTGGCACACCTATTTCCTTACCCATTGGGAAGATAGAAGCTAGCTATGTGGAGTGTTAGTCTCCTTGGTAGCTTCCAGAGTAGTTGGGGAATTGGATGTATGGTTTACCTGTTTTCTTCTCTGGAGAGAAGCTGAGGGCTGAGGCTTCTCAATTGTTGCTGTTTGCTGATCTAAGAGGAGTGATTATGGTGACTGCCAACTCAGACCTCTGTCTCTGTTCTCAGTAGCTCAGGGTGACTAGACTATGCCATGACCCTTCAGTGCTCTGACACAGAATAGCCTCTATAAAAGTTGGGCCATTGGATATTTGGTGCATCTCTTTCCCTACCCAGAGGAAATCTGGAAGCCAGGTGATTTTATTTCAATCATATGGAATTGTGCTAATGGTAAAGATCATGACAAGGGGGTATCTGGAATTTCCCTCCTGGCCTAGGTGTGGCTGGTTTTGCATGTAGTGCAGATTTGTTTAGTTAATGGGTTTCTCACAAAGGGATTCTGTCTGTGAATTGTTGTTGAATCATGAGGAGAAGGAGGATCCAGGGCTTCTTTTTTTTTTTTAATTTAATTTTATTTATTTTATTTATTTATTTTTTTATTTTATTTTTTATTTTTTTTCCTATTCCAATTGGATCCAGGGCTTCTTAATTTGCTCTCTGACTGACATCCTGTTTTTGAATCATGACTTTACATTTCTCTATACTTCTCACATAATGACTACTTCTCATAATTATAGTTCTTAAAAGTATATTGCACTTGTTTCCTATGGCTACTGTAATAAATTACCACAAACTTCATAAACTTAAACAACAAATTTATTATTTTGCAGTTCTGGAGGTCAGTAGTCCAAATTCAGGTGCACTGGGCTAAAGTCAAGGTGGTCACAAGGCTGGCTATTTCTGGAGGCTCTAGGAAAGAATCTGTTTCCCTGTATTTTTTACAGAGAGCTTCTGGAAGCCTCCTAAATTTCTTGGCCAAAATCACTTCAACCTTTTGCTCTCATTGTCACATCTTCTGCTACTCTTCTGTAGTTAATATTCCTTCTTCCCCCAACTGATAAAAACACTTGTGGTTACCTTGAAGTCCTGACCGGATAATCCAGAATCTCCCCATCTCAAGATATAATACTTAATCATGTTCACAAAGGCCCTTAGGCCATTCATTTACAGGTTTCAGGGATTAGGATGTGGATATTTGGGGAAGCAGTTATTCAGCCTACTACATATATGTACATGCAATGTGTTTTGCATGTAATAAAGTCAGTATAACTGTCTACTTTGGGGACTCCTAGGTAGATATAAATTTATTATATGCATATACTTGAATAAATCTGTTTATGGTTTAGGTCTACTTCTGTGAGAATTGAAAAACAAATGAAGATAGCGTAATGGGCAGGAGGCAGCATTAAGCATTTTAAAATACTATAGGGTAAAGATTTTTATGGATTTTGCCCTTCTTGTCTTCCACTTTCAAGGCTATAGGCAATGTTTAAATACTATGAAAGTTTCCAGCAAAGGAGAAAGGTTGGAGAAAAAGTTTGGTGCTAGAGGAAATAGCAACAGTGAAAAATGCAGTATTTCAGGGGCAGAAAAATTGATTTCTTAAAGTTATTTTAATTGAAAAATGCTACTCTTTTCATAGTCAAGCAAAAATAGTCAAATGATTACAACTGAGGAATCATAGCACTGCTTTTCTAGGAGGTACTGAAAGGTTTGAATAAGTGTGAAGAATTGCCCAAGTTCGATTCAGGTGAGAAAGCAATAGAGTATGATTGACAGCATAAATATTTACATACACCATCAGGGGACTATCTAGAAAATCTAAGAAATGTGATATAGACAATAATTGGCTCTAGGCTTTCCTTTTGGAATGTAAGGCGACACACAGTTAATGAATTCTGAACAAGTTTGAACTCCAAAAGGGACTGACTCATCCTGTTTCTCTTTTCTTTTTCTTTTTTTATTGTTGTTCAACTATAGTTGTCTCCATTTTCACCCCACCATGGCCCTCTGCCTCACCCATCCCCACCTTCAAAAGCACCCTCTTTGGCTTTGTGCGTGTGCCCTTTATATATGTTCCTTGATGAACCTTGCCCTGTTTTCTCCCATTATCTCCCTCTTCCTCCTCCCTTCTGGTTACTGTCTATTTGTTCTTTATTTCAATGATTTTGGTTAAATTTTTCCTTGCTTTTTTGTTTTGTTGATTAGGTTGCACTTATAGGTGAGATCATATGGTATTTGTCTTTCACCACCTGGCTTATTTCACTTAGCATAATGCTTTCCAATTCCATTTATGCAGTCGCAAAGTGTAGGAGTTCCTTCTTCCTTTCTGCTGTGTAGTATTCTGCTGTGTAAATGTACCACAGTTTTTTGATCCACTCATTTATTGATGGGCACTTAGGTTGCTTCCAGCACTTGGCTATTGTAAATTGTCCTGCTATGAACATTGGGGTGCATAGGTTCTTTTGAATTGGTGTTTCAGGATTCTTAGGGTATAAACCCAGCAATGGAATTGCTAGGTCAAAAGGCAGTTCCATCTTTAGTTTTCTGAGGAAATTCCATCCTGTTTTCCACAGTGGCTGCACCACTCTGCATTCCCACCAATAATGCACTAGGGTTCCCCTTTCTCCACAACTTCTCCTGCACCTGTTGTTTGTTGATTTATTGAAGGTAGCCATTCTGACAGGTGTGAGGAGATATCTCATTATGGCTTTAATTTGCATCCCTTTGATGATTAGTTAACGTTGAGTATCTTTTCATATGTCTATGGACCATCTGTGTGTCTTCCTCGGAGAAATGTCTGTTCAGGTTCTTTGTCCATTTTTAAATTGCATTGTTTGTCTTCCTGGTGTTGACTTGTATAAATTCTTTGTATATTTTGGAGATTAAACCCTTATCAGGACCGGCCCCACAGGTAGAAGGGGCAGAGCACTGCCTGTGCACCAGGGATAGGGGGAGACCAGCCGTTTATGCAAGCCACTGAGTTAACTCACTGTCTGGGTCTGTGCTCAAAGCCTCCCAGAAAAATACGGCCCATAAAGTCACTGTGGGCTTCAACCAGCAGGCTCCTCCACAGGACCTGAGTGTGGGAGTGCAGCCAGCCTTTCAGGCAGTCACAGCTGCGCTGTGAGCTCTCTAGGCTGGGGCTGGACCAATAGCAGTGCTGTGCCCTGCGAGGGTGCACTCTGCATCTCGCAGGCCTGATGGGTCCCCACTGATTCCCACCCACAGACGATACATAGTCTCTTACCTTCTGTGTTCTGTGAGTTGGGAATCTCCTTGTTTTTTGGGGGAAAGAGCTCTGTAGCCACAAATCTGTCTGCTCTCTCAGCAGCAGCTACTGCTGCAGCTCTGTGAAGGGACTTCCCCCTCCTTGTCTCAACCCCTTCTATGGTCTCTAAGTAGCATCTTCTGTACACCTCAGTCACAATGTTGCATATCACCTAGGTTTCAGTTGATGGTGCATGTTGATTGATCGAAAGATCAGCTGTAAATGCAGTTTGGGAGCAGGAGCAAGTGGGCACAGCTACAATTCATCTGTAACCATTTTTGGACTGAGATCACTTTAGTTTTTAATTGTTTTTATTGCCATGATGATTTAAAATCTTATCCTTATAAGACTTTGAAAACAATTATTGTAAGTTTTTGATGTAATAAGGCCTAATGGAAAAGGCTTCTAATTATGTCACGTAGAAATTATGTTGTCTTGGACTAGTCACTTATTCTGCTGAGTTTATTTCACCACTTATAAAAATGGGGCTAATACTGTTCTCTTAGAGTTTTTGTGAAGATGAAATGAGACACTACTTATAGAACATGATATCTATATCTTTATCTGAATCTATATATCTCTGTCACCTATCTATAGCTGTCTATCTGTATATCTATCATCTATCTATTTATCTATCTATCTATCATATATCTATCTGTCTATCTATCATCATCTATCATCTATCTATCATCTAGCTAGCTAGCTACTTACCTACCAATGGGGATTTAATTTTGGAAGGAGAAAATGCACTCACAATTCTGACCTTTGCATCTGATTTATCCCATTAACTAAGCAATTATTATAGCTATACCTTAAATATATGACATATACTTTTTGTACCATAAGTCAGTTTAAATCATAAAGATTTGGTACTAACTTGTTTGTAGTGTACCTACAGTCATTTCACTTTTTCCTGCCAAGTCATTTCCCCTGCTTAGTGATCAGCCTTGCTTAGTAGAGAGGAAACTGAGACTGAGAATATTAACTGGGTTGTCATGGGAAAACAACAGAGGTAGAGATCAAAACCCAGATTTACTATTTTTTCCATTCTACTGTTTAAATGAGAGTGTATGGACAAAAGTAAAATACATTACTTTTGCAAATAAATTTTATTTGTATTCTAATGTAACACATATTGGTTATAAGTGGAACTAAATATGATATCTTGGCAATTTTATACAAATGTAAGAAAGAAGGAAAAAAAGGAAATATCTGCCAGCTGTGTTAAAAAGACATCATGCAGCATTAGGCCTTTTCTATCACTAAGAACTCAAAATACTCTAAAGCAGTCATTAAACAAACTTGTCAACAAATGGAATTTTGTTTGAAAACTGAAAAATATTACACATAGGAGTTGGCAAGTGTCAATTTGTACGTCTGCATTTCTTAGTTGTTACAGAACCTGAAAAACTTAGGAGTGGGAAAAATGGCAAATCATAGTAATATGGGATAGAGAAAAGAAAGGTCTTATTTGGAAACTACAGATATAGATTCAGTACTGGGACCAGATGAAAGAATTGGGATTTTTTAAATTGTTGTTCAATTACAATTTTCCCAATTATTCCCCATTATTCTCTTGTGCCCTATCTATCCCCAACTGCCTCAGTTAGTCCCCACCCTGTTGTCCATTACCATGGCTCCTTTATATATGTTCCTTCACTAGACCCTTCCCCTTCTTCCCCCTGTTATCCCTCTCCTCCACCCCTCTGGTAACTGTCAATTTGTTCCTTATTTCCATGTCTCTGGTTCTATTTTGCTCATTGTTTATTTTGTTCATTAGTTTCCACTTATGGAGGAGACTGTATGGTATTTGTCTTGCACCACCTGGCTTATTTCACTTAGCACAATGCTCTCCAGTTCCATCCATGCTTTCTTGAAAGGTAGAAATTCCTTCTTTTTTTTGCTGCATAGTATGCCATTGTGTAAATGTACCATAGTGTCTATTCAGGTCCTTTGCCCATTTTTTAACTGGGTTCTTTATCTTCCCAGTGTGGAGTCATGTGAGTTCCTTATATATTTTGGAGATCAAACCCTTGTCCAAGGTATCATTAGCAAATATATTTTCCCCTATGTTTCGTTCAATTTTCATTTTTCTGATGTTTTCTTTAGCTGTGCACATTACAAAGTCATTTTTTAATTATGTTTTTCATTTACAGTTTACATTCAATATTATTTTGTAGTGGTATCAGGTATACAGCATAGTGGTTAAACAATGATATGCTTTAAAATGTGTTCTTCCAGTACTCACCTGGCACCATACATTTCTCCTTTTGAGACCCCTATAATGAAAAGGTTGACCTGGTTGATGTTATCCCATAAGTCCCTCTTTTTTATCTTTATGCTTCTCTGATTTGGGTGGGTTCCAATGTCCTGTCTTCAAATTCATTCATTTTTAAAAATTTTTGCTTTATCTAATCTGCTCTTAAACCTTTCTATTTGTATTTTTCCTTCAGTTATTTTTTTCCTTAGCTCTGTGACTTCTATTTGATATTTTCTTATATTTTATTTTTTAAGATTTTATTTATTTGTTTTTAGAGAGGGGAAAGTAGGGAGAGAGGGAAAGAAGCATCAATGTGTGATTGCCTCTCAAATGCCTCCTGCTGGGGGACCTGACCCACAACCCAAGCATGTGCCCTGACTGGGAATCAAATTGGCAACCCTTTGGTTCACAGGCTGGTGCTCAGTCCACTGAGCCATACAAGCTAGGGCATTATTTTCTTATATTTTCTATATCTTTTTAATACTCTCTATTTGTTCAATTATTATTCTCCTGAGCTCAATCAGTACCTTCATGAGCAGTGTTATTTTGATATTTTTATCAGGTAAACTACTTATTTCCATTTTATTAAGGACTTTTTTGACATTCAATCTTGCTTTTTTTCTTTTGGAGTATGTTCCTTTGTTTCTTTACTTTCTTTGACTCTCTTTGTTGGTTTCAGTGGGTGTAGGAAATTAACCTTATCATTCAATTCTGCCCTTGTTTTTGGTTGTTTCTCAATTCTTTGTGATTGTTCAAGAACTAGTTCTATTTTTTTTTGATACCCATTATTTGAGGATGTGCTAACACCTGTCAGTGTCTACAAAGTGAATATTTGCTAGCAGCTAGACTGAGGCTGATTGAAAATCAGACCCTCAAGCAACTTCTTTTAAAATACGCAAGTATACCTCTTTCAAAGGAACAGTGGTAGATGAGCATCTTATGTCTGCTGCCTCTCACCTGAGTCTTGGTGTAAAAGCTAGTTAAGAACTGTTTCTTTCTTCACTATGGTCCTGCCAAACTTGTGAATATAAGCCTTGCTATTTACCTGAGATAGATTATCAATGTATGTGTCCTCTGGGTGGCAGACAGAAAAGCTGGGGTACCAGACATGTACATAAGTTCCTTTCTCAGAGATATCAAAACCTGGGGTGAGTCAGAGAGAGAACACAAAGATTGTATCTACCAGCTTCTCTGGTATCTGAAGAGTCTTTAAAGAGTCTTGTGTGTTTAATTAGAAGCCTGTTCTTAGGCCACAGGTATAAATATAAGCAAATAGGCCACTTTCACAGAATGTCTAGGACTATGTTTCAGTCTGCTGTCTCTGTGTTGTGCTGTGGTATGATGTATAGCCAGTTAAGAACTGTTTGTTCATTTTTAACAGTTCCACAGAACTCATGAACACAGGCTTGCTGGCCACCAGAGCTGGGTGATCAATGGTCATCCCCTGAGTGCCAGCCACAAAAACTGGGACAACCAGACATAAACACCAGAGCACCAGACATGTGTGTAAGCTCCCCTCCAGGAGATATGTATGATCTGGTGTGTGGCTAGGGGAGAATGCAAAGATAACATCCACCTTCTGAGGACTCCGGAATGGATTACAGTGTGCCCGTAGATGTGTGTTTAATCAGAAGCCTGTATTAAGATAAGGTAATATGCCTTTTTCACAGAAAGACTGAGTATCTCAGTCTGTCACCTCTTTATTGTGTCATGGGGCAATTGCCAGTTAAGAACACTTTCCATTTTTTGTAGTCTTGTGGAACCCATGAACATGTGAGACCTATTTCCCCTGGGTGGCAGCCAAAAATATTGAAGTGCTATATGACTGTACAAGACCCTTTCTGGGTGATACCAGTGACTTAGATTGAGGCAGAGGGAGAGCAGAGAGATAGCACTCACCAGCCTGCATCTTTGTAGATGAGTATTGAATTAAATGCCTACCCTTAAGACCAATGCTTTAAGATGTACAAACAACCCTCTTTCACAGATATTTTGGTCACTTTTAAGTTGGATGCCTCTGTTCTAGGCTTTGAGGTGGATGATTCCCTGCCAGCCTTTTAAGACTGTCTTAGTTTGCTATAGCATTGTGGATCTTCTGGATGCAAGCTCCGATGTTTTAAGAACAATCTGACAGTAACCAGAGGGGAGGTGGGAGGAGGTAATGGGGCAGGGAGAGAGGAAGAGTTTTCAGGAACAACTATAAAAGACATGTGGACAAAACCAAGGGGGAGTGGAATCAGGGGATGGAGGTGGGGATGGCTGGTGTCAGAGAAGGGGAGTGGTTGGGGGAAAATGCAGACAAGTGTACTTGAACAATAATAAAAAAGAATTCCAATACAAAAGGAAAGTCCAACTCAAAAAAAAAGCTAGATGTTTTGGGGGCTCACTGTCGATTGTAAGTCTAAAAGTTGGGTGCTGATGTGGGATTTAAACCTTTCACTCTTCAGGGGGAAGCTTGGAGTTGTGAGTTCCCTCCTGATTCTGGATTGTCACACTGGGGTTAGGATTTATATCAAGATTGTGTCTCAGCCTCTCATACCTGCTTTGATGTGGATTTTCTCATTTACCCAATGTGTAGGACTTGCTCAGCAAGTTTTTGGGTTTTTTTTTAAGAGGAAATTGTTTCATGTGTCTACTGTAGATTTAGTGTGTCCATGGTAGGGGGTGGGTTCAGGTTCCTCCTACAGTACCATCTTGAAACAGAACTTCTATGTTTTCCTTTCTAATTTAAACATTTCACTTTAAGAATTATGTGTACTTCTACTTTGCAGTGTTCTTTGTTAAGATTTACTGTTGAAATAGAATTATCTACATACTACTAGCATAAGTGAATTATTGAGAACACAATTTACCCCATTCAGAGAAATGGAAGCCTTTTGCAGTGCTTGATTCCTAATAGACCTTCCTAAATAGATGAGATTTGAACCTCATTCAGTTTAGAAGGAAATGTATCTAGCATTATCTCACAAAAGTTAAAACCACATTAAAAACTCAAGAAATTAAAAGTAAAACTTTTGATAGATTTGTAGTTACTCATGATAAGATAGTTGAGCTCCCCCTTCCTATACCCCTATTCTGGTCTGTGGCATACATTTAAATTTAGTGTTTTCATTCAATAAACATATTTATTAAGTATTCATTGTGTACAATGCTTGGTGCTTTGGGGGGATACCATCAAGTACATGAATCACAACCCCAGTCACAATGCATATGAGCTGGGTGGATAAGAGATGAAGAGACAAAAATTAAACTACCAGTTTACAGCTAAAGAATGTATATGATATGCGTTATTTACAATATCAACAGCTCAATATTGGACAAAGACTATTCTCTGCAGAGCACTGCTAGCTTATAGGGAACCTCTGTGTGAATAAGTTACCTGCTCCTGGCAGCAATTTAGAAACAAGAGCTCTTCCTCTTAGCAGATATAACCCCTTCAGAGCACAGCTTAGAAAACTGACTGTGCCTTTAGGTGAAGGAAATATTCAGCTTCACATCAGACACTATAGCTTTAAAGGCATAGAGTGCTGGTGAATTTTAGTCTCCATTTGCTGCTTAAACAAGGTCAACTTTGCACAAATCCAAAACCATAAACTGTGATCTTGTAATTCTGCTGAGCTGTGGGAGTGGCAAAGATAGTTTAGAATAATCTATAATATTGTTTACTTTATTTCTTATTTACTTATCATTTTTATGTAAGTATTAATGGAAAAGTAAAAAAAATTGAAACAAAGAAAAAAGGTCAAATTATTACTTGGTTTCTTGATTAGTAAATTAATAGAAACTATAGGCTAAAATAGGATTAGAGTGTTATCT
This sequence comes from Tonatia bakeri, assembly GCA_004024845.1. Taxonomy (NCBI): domain Eukaryota; kingdom Metazoa; phylum Chordata; class Mammalia; order Chiroptera; family Phyllostomidae; genus Tonatia; species Tonatia bakeri. The sequence continues at coordinate 14,974 of PVIA01007084.1, read as the reverse complement.
ATACTTACATATTTGAGTTAGGAGTAAATCAAATCTGCTTATTTGTTAGAAATTAAGGACTTTTGGTATGGTGTTTGAATTCAGGGTACTTTTAAAAGAGTTGTTTTCCCCCTTTTTTCTTGTATGTGTTTAGAGGCATATTTTTAAGTATATAAAATGTTAACATTGGAATGAATTTTGGCTGTGAAAATCTATGAACTCATCTTCTGTATGGGGAATATATAAACCTCACAGAAGATAAATTGAGGGTAAATTATTAGCATTTGTGACATTGAAGCCTGGATAATGAATTTCCTTTATAGGTATGGTGCTTTGTGGGCCAGTGAGACTACATTGAGAGCCTGTCAGACTGTATCGAGAATATCTTGATAGACATCTCAATTGTTTCTACTGTACTTCGGGCAAATATAGTGGGCAATTTTCTTGCAGAACTCCTATATTCTACAGTGACAGCTGAAATAGAAACTGTTGGTGTAAGTTATTCATAGCAGAGCTAATGTGTAGTGGCAATTTCATACTGCCAGCTTGAGAGTAGCGAATCTCACCTGGTTTGAGACACAAAGTGTTTTTAATTGCTCTAACATTCTAAAAGAACCATTGTAATTCACCTTCATAAGGTGGAGCATTGCTACCTGTATGCTGACTGATATTGTCTGGTGTTTTTCAAAACAGCTGGACAATTTTTGGGGGAAAAAAATCAGCAAGATATGTATGAAAATGTATATATCCTGACCTTCAATGAGGTCATAAGAATCTCCCTAAGTTTATGGTGCAAGTATCTCAATAATATACAATGTTAGATCTACTGTTTACAAATATTTAGTTTGATCTGGGAATTGATATCTGCTGGTGCATTGCTCTTATTGTTAGATTTTCAGTGTACATGCTAGCTTTATTGAAATAGTTCTCTATCCCTTGGGAATAAATTTTTGCTGGTCTCTGCATGACTCCTCAGCAGTTAATACAGTACTTAACACAATATAGTAGATGTTGAGTTCATGTATGCTGATTGGATCATCAATACAGTAATACACACTGAAGGCAAATGTGTAGCATCTAGTTCAGACAGGCTCATGACTTCAGTTTATTTTAGGTTGGATAGTTCCTAGTACTACCAATAATGTTACGTATATATTGGAGTTTACTATGGGTGTTAAACTTTTGTTCCTATGGGACTTTACTTTTTAGGACAAAATTACCATCTAAATTCCCAAAAACATAGTCAATGTGTCTCAAGAAAGATGATATTGATATTTTGGAAGAGATGTGGGTATAGATAGGGGTACAGTTATTCCTTGTGAGGGACCATCCCCAGCAATGCAGAATGTTTAGTATTCCTGACTCCTTCCCAATAAATATCAGTAGTGCTCTTCAGTTGTTCTGATAACCAAAGATACTCCTATACATTTCTGTACTACACCGGGGGAATTGTGGAGCGCCTTTTGTTGATATCCACTGAGTCAGTGGGTAGCATTAATTTGCACCTGACTTCCATTTATGAGAATGTCTACTGTGTTCTATAACCCATTCTAGGAGCAAAGAAGGGTACAAAGGTAAATTTATGCGTGCTTCATAATTTCCATTACCTTTCAGGATAGTAGAGAAACAACATGTGTCAGCAAATAAGTACAACATATAGAAGGTACATGTGAAAAGAGTGAGAGAAACACAAAAGAAACTGAAATTAATATGTATTTGAAGGAGTGGTGATTTGGAAGATTTGGGGTGTGAGGCATAGGATATAAAAAACAGAGACATGGCAAAATTTTGATGTTTGCAGGAATGTAAATAGTATGGTTTATTTAACTAGAGGGTTTTTGTGGAGGAGTAATTTGAAATGGAGCCAGGTTATGAAAGGCCTTGAGATCCAATTAAAGTTTTATGTGCACTTTGTAGAGTGAAGGGCCATTGAAGGCTTTCAAGCAAGGAAAGGAAATCAGAACACTGAGGCAATTATTTTTTTAATTTTTTCACTAAATTTGTTGGGGTGACTTTGATTAATAAAATCTTATGTTTCAAGTGTACAATTCTATAATACATCATTTGTATATTGCATTGCATGCCCACCACCCAAAGTCAAATCTTCTGTCACCGTATATTTCACCTTCTTTAACCTTTACTAAGCCCTCATGTCCCTTCCCTCTGATAACCACCATACTGCTTTCTGTGTTTATGAGTTTTTGTTTATTTGTTGCTTTCATTTGAATGAAATCATATGGTTCTTCATTTTTTTTTCTGATTTGTTTCTCTTACCAAAATATTCTCAAGGTCCATCCATGTTGTCACAGTTAGCAGCATTTAATCTTTTCTATGGCTGAGTAGTACTCCATTGTATGCATGTACCACATCTTTTTTATCCAGTCCTCTACTGATGGACACTTTGGTTGTCCTCATGTATTGGCCACAGGGCATAATGCTGCAGTGACATAGGGGAGCACATATCATTGCAAATAAATGTTTGAAATTTTTCAGGTAGAAACCCAGAAGAGGGGTTGCTGGGTCATATGGTGATTCTATTCTTAATTTTTTGAGGAACCTCCATACTGTTTTTCATAGTGGGTGTACCAATTTACATTCCCACCAGCAGTGCATAAGGGTTCCTTCTCTCCACAACCTCTCCTACACTTGTTATTACCTGTCTTATTGATAATAGCCATTCTAATAAGTGTGAGGTGGTATTTTTTGTAGTTTTAACTTGCATTTACCTAATAACTAGCATTTACTCATGAAATGTTACTTAATACAGTCATAAACTAAATATGTAAAGACAGTAAGTTCATGTGGTACAATCAGAAAGACAGAATGAAAATGAATTCTTTTCTGAGTAGGCAGCTGAAAAGCCTGCCAATGGCCAACTAGATTTGGTTTGCAAAAATAAGGAAAAGAGCTTTCTTTAACAAAAATAAAGCAAACAGTTTTCACATGTATCCATTGATTAGTTAGTGGTACTGGGTGCCTAAAGCAGTATGTCAAATAAGATTCTATGGTTGAATCCTAGCTTAAGAAGAGTGTGATGATCAATTAATTATATCTGACATGGGAACAGAGCTGAGTAACAGAATGACAAATGCCATGTAATGCCATCTCTACTACACAGTGAAGGTTTTAGACTAGAGTCCAGAAGGCAGCTATTAGAGAACAGTGAGAGGCCCTTCAGATGAGTAACAAAGTCCCTAGACAGTGTTATACAGACTTTTTTCATGCTCAGTATGAAAATACATACTGGTTTTAATTTTTAAGTAATACCTGCATATAGGGATTAACATGCATTATCAAGTGGCATTTCCCAGAGTAAAGAGCACAGCTTATATAGGAATTATGAATTATCAGGAATTTCAGAGCCTGATAAAAGAAAGGTATAAGTTTGTAAACACAGGTGACTACTTTGCTGATTTATTGAACTGCTAGGTAATGGTAAAACCTGGTTCAGGTTAATTTGCTTTATTTAAAGATTTAGATCCGTAATTGATCTGAGACTTACTTCATTTATGTTTTGTTTTCTGGCTTGTTGAATGAATTTTTGATGGCAGTGGATTCTGAAGTGTTGTGACTCATACATTCTAAAAGCTGCAACTTCTTATCCCCTCCTCAAAAGGAAGATACAATTCAAAGTTAAAATCCGTGCAACCATTTCTAACTCCTCAGGTTTATACATGTTTTATGAGGTTGTAAGGGGTAATTGAGTGGAGGATAGGGCAGTTTGTTTTGTTTTACTTTTTTCTGAGATGGGACAGGAGCAGGGGAGAGAGATCAGGGAAATCTAGCTAGGGAATCATCTATGGACACTTTGACTATGATATTTTTCTTACCTTCTTATTTCCCAATCCAGTAGCATCATTGCCATATAACTTCTCAGCCAAACTTCACTGAAAAGAATCTGAGAAGAAGTATAAATTAAGATGGAGATCAATAAACTAGATTTAATTCCAGACTTATTTTTTAAGATATTTTTATTTTTTTAAGATTTTAATTATTTATTTATTTATTTTTAGAGAGAGGGGGAGGGAGGGAGAAAGAGAGGGAGAGAAACATCACTGTGTGATTCCCCTTGAGCACCCCCTACTGGGGACCCAACCCTCAACCGAGGCATGTGCCCTGACTGGGAATTGAACTGGGATTCTTTGGCTCACAGGCTGGTGCTCAATCCACTTAGCCACACAGCCAGGGCCAGACTTATGTTTAAGGGGTACTCTTGAGCTATTAATAGATTAATTTAGGCTGGGTACATCTCTTTGTCACCCATCCTATCATCAGCAATCATGATACTACTAGTTCATTTCCTGTTTATTATATGTTATACAGTGTTGAGACCACTTTATTTCCATTATCTTATTTTAAACATTAGAAAGTTGTGTTTAGGAAAATGAAGTGATTTTCCTGAAATTTTCCAACTAGTAAATGTCAGAGCCTAGATTTGAACTATGGCAGTTTAAGTGTTCTAACTCGTAGCTATTGCATATACCACTTGTATTATACATTATATGGATTTGCATATAAACATATGTGCATAATATATGTACAAAGGAATGGATTATGACATGTCTAGAGCTTTTGTCTGTATCTTTCTGTAAGTTTAAATCTCATTTTCAATTCTTAAATTACTTGCACTTTATTTGATATGCTTCAAAAATAAAACCCACACATAATCCATTGAATATTTCAAACAATAAAGCACAAAGTGGATTTGACTGCTGTCCTAGTCTGTAGCAATTTCCCATGTATATTCAGGAAGCACAATTTTCTTTCATGTCAATTGTAGTACTTCTGAAAAAAATTGAAAGAATAAGTTTTGAGATAATGATTTAAATATTTTAACTCTAGACACAATTTTAGTTTTACCCTTGGGGTGTTTTTGGCTTTGTTTTGCTTTTTGTTTGTTTTTCTTTTTGCAATAATTAAAAAGTTAAAAGTGATTTTGTATTTTTTAACTTAATATTTAGTTGTTTCAAAAAAACATTACTAAGGATCTGTAGCTAGGTACAATTAAAACAGTCTGATTTTAGGCAACCAGCAAGCTAAGGGCCATGAATAAGCCTCACTTTAAATACCTCTGAACAAGTGAGAGTGAGTTTCTCCCTGGAGATGCATTCATTTTGTACAATTATCTTAGTTAATGTAGATATTGCATGTTTACACAATTGTCACAAATATCAATCTAAGAAAAAAATGTTATTTTTATTTTTGTTGACTCTTATTTAGAACTTTAACACCTGAATTTTCAGAATGTGTGTACATATTTTCCCTGTTTTCGAACTACATTTATTTGGCTGGGGTAATTGTTTTACTTTTTGGGGGGGAGGGTTAAGTAGAAAAGTATTAGATATGTTCATTAAAACATTTGTCTATACCTTGTGTTTCAATAAACTATAATTTCAAATATATTATGTAATGCCTCATTTGTTAAAAATTGAAGCAGTATCTCTGTAAATAGATATGAGTTAAAGTATGTGGTAGTTTGTAATTCCACAGCTGACAACACTGGATGAAGAAAGGAAGTACAAAGGTCTCAAGACCAGCTTTTTTTAATTTAAACTTTTATCTAGGATCTTTTTTAAGAATTACTCATGTTGAGGCAAAGGATTATACTCTAGACAGCAACAAAATTGACTATCAACAAATGTTATTTCATCTGTGCCATTTTTAATGTTTTAATATTTTGGTCCCTTATTCACTTTGTGACTCACTTATGTAAATATTAAAAATAAACCTCCCACCTTATCATCTGACACTGATTATTTATTTTTAACATTCTTAGAAAAATCTTTATTATAAGTGCTCTTACCCACTTCACTACATGTATTGCAGAATGTGTATAACTACTATTCGCTGATAGTATACTCTTCTCTAAGTATGCAAGGAAATTCTTCTAAACATCTTTATTACAAATGTTCTTAAACACCACTATACATGCACTGCAGAATTTATATAATTTCCATTGACTGATATAACACCAATATATGCATAGTAAATAAATGGTAGTCTTAGATACATCTTTATTACAAGTGATCTTAAATACTTCACTACATACATTGCAGAATGTGTGGCTACCATTCACTGATATTATACTCTTTTCAACATAGTATTTAAGTATAAAATACTTGATAATATCAATAGCAAGACAAATATCATATAATTTCACTTATATGTGGAATCTAATGAACAAAATAAACTGACAAACAAAATATCCACTAGAACCAGAGGCATGGATACATGGAAGAAACTGACTGATCTCAGAGGGGAAGAGGGTGTGGAGGATTGGATAAAAGAAAGTGAAGGGATTAGTAAAAAAACATATGTGCATGACCCATGGACACAGACAATAATGTGATGAAGGCCGGGATGGGGAGACGCCTGGTAGAGGTGGGGAAGGGTGGGTGGTGAGGGACACCTCTAATAGTTTCAATAACAAAAAAAGGTCATACCAAAAAGTAAATAGATAAATAGTACCACATACTTTTCAAAAATTAGGAAGCATGTCTGCTGCAAAATGCACATATATACATACACAAACAAATTGGCATACCCCCTTGGAATTTTAAATATATGTGTATAAAATATATATTATGTATTTACTTTGGATTATCCATATTGATAGTCTCATTAAAGAAGATAATACTGCGAATAGACTTTGTAATTTCAAGTACAATTTTTAAATTGTCAATATTTAGGTAGAATTTTATCATAGATCACTCATTTAATTTTGAAATTTCATACCATATGTTTATTTTCAAGCTAGTTTATTTCTACAATATCTTTGCTATATTTTAAAATAAGTTGTATTGGATGTAGTCCATTTTTTCTGTTTCCCTATATCAGAAAAACTATTGCTATGAGAAATGTCTGAGATTTTCTTGCCTAAGTTTTCTTCTATGATTTTTATGGTTCCCACTCAAACATTTAGTCTTTAATATATTTTTAGTTTATTCTTGTGTACAGTGTAAAACGGTGGTCAAGTTTCATTTTTTTGCACTCTTATCTGTCCACTTTTCCTAACACCATCTATTTTTGAATAATTTTTAATTGTTGTTCAAGTACAGTTGTCTCCATTTTCTGCCTGGCTAAAGAAAACAGTATTAAAATGAAAAGGAAACCAGTACCATCTATTGAATAGACTATTTTACCCCATTGTACATATGTTTTTGCCTCCTTTGTCAAATATTAATTGACCTTTATTTACCATCATTCTTATGTATAATTGATGTTTTATAATATCAAATTGAGGTTAAAGTTTTCTGTTGACCCTAGTTTTGTTTTGTTCATTTGAAATTTCTGGCTGTCTCTGAATTCTAAATTTGCATTTTGCTCATAGAAGTATTTATAGGTTCAAAACCATTTAGCTTTTATGAATTGCTAATTTGAAGAACCTTTCAGATAAAATGCTAACAAGCACCTGTTGCTTGAAATTCAGTAAATGAAGAGCTTTGAAATACTTTTGATGCCATTTTTGGCCTTTTTTACTATTTTAAGTATGTGTCAATTTCATATAAATACAGATAGATGGAATTTTCTTAGTTGTTGAGTTTTACAAAATTCAAAATGCTTTTGGTTGTAGATACATCTATTTAACTTTCAGTGCTGGTATTGGTTTACATAACTGAATTAGCCAATTTGTGACTACTACAATTCAGCAATATATTGATTTTTTTCCCTGAATTCTTTCGAATACTTTTCCTGTTCTCTTCTAGTTAAAGTCATAGGACATAAAAATGAGAATGCAAATTAGCTTCAAAATAATATTTTATTAGTCTACATACAGTTTGATAGATTGTTGACCTACAGAAGTGAATACTGAAGCTGTATTACAGGCTGCTTATAGTGGTAGGAAATATGGGGTTACAATTTCCTTGTGCAGGAAATGTGTATGAAAACACTGACCAATCACTCAAATTCTTTCTGATTTCCCATCTGTCTAATTAACTAAAGCCTATAATATTTCTCATTCACTTAACTCTTGGGAGTATTTCCTTTTTCTTTTTTGTAGTGGTCTAATTTAATCAAGTAGCTCATTGAATAATATGTAAGTATTAATTCTGAAAAAGTATTTTTAAGTTTTCTTTTTTATTGTTGTTCAATTACAGTTATCCAAATTTTTCCCCTGTTGCTCTCTCCTGCCATGCCCAACATCCCCCACCCACTCTGTCAAGGAGTATTTCTTTTGTGCAACATACACTTTATTAATATTTTGTGTGCATTTTTATTTGCCCCAAATCGCATTGTACAGTCTTTAAATGCGAGTAGTGTGTTGGTTTCATCCAATCCCTACAATTTATCAATTTCTGTTCACATAGAAAGTAGTCATTAAATCTTTCCTGAATAAATGAATGAATGAACTTAAAAAATGGTGAGTTATACAGATAGGTTATGATCTTTCCCAAAATTAACAGACATGGATAGCTCGCTGCACTTAGATTACTCTGACATTGTGTTCAGCTGTCTCATATCTTTTTAAAAAAATTTAAATATATTTTATTGATTATGCTATTACAGTTGTCCCATTACCCCCACTTTATTGTCTTCCACCCTGCACACCCTCTCCCACCCACATTCCCCGCTTTAGTTCATGTCCATGTGTCGTAAATTCTTTAGCTTCTACATTTCCTATACTATTCTTGCCCTCCCCCTGTCTATTTTCTACTTGCCATCTATGCTACTTATTGTCTGTACCTTTTCCCCCTCTCTCCTCCCACTCCCCTGTTCTCCATGTGTTCTCCATTTCTGTGGGTCTGTTCCTGTTCTAGTTGTGTGCTTAGTTTGCTTTTGCTTTTGTTTTAGGTGTGGTTGTTAATAATTGTGAGTTTGCTGTCATTTTACTATACATGTTTTTCTTTTCTTTTCTTTTCTTTTCTTTTCTTAAATAAGTCCCTTTAACATTTCATAAAATAAGGGCTTGGTGATAATGAACTCCTTTAACTTGACCTTATCTGAGAAGCAGTTTATCTGCCCTTCCATTCTAAATGATAGATTTGCTGGATAGAGCAATCTGGGATGCAGGTCTTTGCCTTTCATGATTTGGAATACTTCTTTCCAGCCCCTTCTTGCTTGTAAGGTCTCTTTTGAGAAATCAGCTCACAGTCTTATGGGAACTCCTTTGTAGGTAACTGTCTCCTTGTCTCTTGCTGCTTCTAGGATTCTCTCCTTCATTTTTACCTTGACTAATGTAATTATGATGTGCCTTGGTGTGTTCCTCCTTGGGTCCAACTTCTTTGGGACTCTCTGAACTCCCTGGACTTCCTGGAAGTCTATTTCCTTTGCCAGATTGGGGGAGTTCTCTTTCATTATTTGTTCAAATAAGTTTTCAATGTGTTGCTCTTCCTCTTTCCCTTCTGGTACCCCTATAATTTGGATGTTGGAATGTTTAAAGTTGCCCTGGGGGTTCTTAAGCTTCTCCTCATGTTTTTGAATTCTTATTTCTCTATTCTTTTCTGTTTGGTTGTTTCTTTCTTCCGTCTGGTGCACTCTATTGTTTTGAGTCCCAGTTTCCTTCCCATCACTATTGGTTCCCTGTGCATTTTCCTTCATTTCTCTTATTGTAGCCTTCATTTCTTCGTCTAATTTGCGACCAAAACCAACCAGTTCTGTGAGCATCCTGATCACCAGTGCTTTGAACTGTGCATCTGATAAGTTGGCTATCTCTCACTTGCCTAAAAGTGCCAGTTGAGGGGTTTTCAATTCTGTTTGAGCCATCTTTCCCCTCCCCCTTTCGTCTGGTCGTGCCTGTTACATATGAGGGGTGGAGCCTTAGGTGTTCACCAGGGCGGGGCACCATAGTCGCTGGATTGTGACGCTACATGTGGGGGCGGGGTCCGAGAAGGAACAATGGTGCTTGCTCCGCTCTCCTTAGACCCTTCCGCCACTTCCCCCGAGCAAACTGGGCCCCTCTGGTGCCAATTCCTGTGTGGGTGGGCTTGTACATCCCATGGGACTTTCCAAGGACCTCTCCTATGAGGCTGGTAGTTTCTCCCTGCACCGCAACCCCCCACAGGTGTTTTCAATCAATGTCCTGAGGCTCTATTTCCCGAGTGCTGAGATCCTGGGTTGCGCGCAATGCCTTGCTTCATAATTCCCGCCTCACTGGGTCTGTCATTTGCCACCCCTTGGCCCAGGTCTTCCAGCTGCCGCTTGCGTGCTCAGGGTCCACTCCCTGCGGTCTTGCGCACCGGAAGCCTTACGCGCCCAGTCCCAACACTCTCTGCTCTCCGTGTGGCAACCCGCGCCCGGCTTCCCAACTCCGCCTCTGCTACTGGTCTGGACGAACTAGTCTATTTTATCTTCTTGGTTGTCCGACTTCCATACAGTTTGATTTTCTGTCAGTTCTAGTTGTTATTCTATTTCTAAATTGTTGTTGTCCCTATCTTGGTTGTTCGAGGAGGCACTGTGTGTCTACCTATACCTCCATCTTGGCCGGAAGTTCAGCTGTCTCATATCTTCAAGTATGCCATTCTAGAAGATATTTTATGGGTATGATAAAAGCTATTTTCAGTCTTTCAATTTTTTTATTGTTGTTCAAGTACAGTTTTCTGCCTTTTCCCTCGTCCCTCCCCACCACCCCAACCCTTCCCACCTCCATCCCTTATTTCCACCCCTACTTGTTGTTGTCCGTGAAGGGTTTACAGGAACTATTATAAAGGACATATGGACCATTTTCAATCTTAAGCCATCTCAATTACTATGAGAAGTAATATAGCATAATGGGTAAGAGTTAGAAATCTGGAGTTAGACTTCCTGGATTTAAATCTTGACTTAGCCCCTGACTAGCTTGTGTGTTCTTAAGTGACTTACCTCTCCTTGAGTCAGTTTTTACATTTATAAAGTGAGGATAATAGTATTTATTATGTCACGGAGTTGTGAGAATTAAAAATATGTATGAAAAGTACTTAGAACAGTGACAAACATTACTTATTTTATGACAGTAAGTCTCACGACTTCTTAAACTAAAAAAAATCCAATTATTTTTATTTATCAACAAAACACATAGACTAATCTTAATGGCTTATTTTGGTCTCCATAAATATAAATAGGGTAATGACTATATAAATTATTCATACACTTGAGAAAATACATTAAAATTTTTGCATGTACATATTCACACACATAAAATGTTTAAGAATAATACTGTGACCTAAATATGTAAGATAATACTATTAATAGCAAGCTTTGATGGGACAGAGTGTCAGGGTGAAAATGGAAATTCTGGGTAAGTGCATGTGTTTATATCATACAAATCAGCTTGAATTTTATAGATGTCCAAGTTGATAGCTTAGTATTAAATAATAAAATTCATCATTGGTAGTAATTTGAACATCATTGCCTCATCTGTAAGAAAGGATATCAAATATAGATGTTTTAAAATCTGAAAGATAATGTTGCTGATATTGAAAGTGAGCTTTCTGCCTTTAATCAGTTTTTCCCTTTGTTTTATTGTTGTGCAGTTACAGTTGTCTGGATTTTCCCCCCATTATTCCCACCCATCCCCCACCTCCCCCATTTAATCCTCCCCCTACCCCATTGTCTTTGTCCAAGGGGCCTTTATACGTGTTCCTTGATGAGTCCTCCCCTTCTTTACCCCATTATCCTACTCTCCTTCCCCTCTGGGCACTCACTGTCGCTTTGTTCTTTATTTCCATATCTCTGGTTCTGTTTTGCTCACTTGTTTGTTTTGTTGTTTAGCATTCTAAATATAAAACAGTTAAAAGTCAAAACCCACATTTTATTTTATTTTAAAAAAGATTTTATTTAACTCTGGCTGGTGTGGCTCAGTGAATTGAGCTCCGGCCTGCGAACCAAAGGGTCACTGATTTGATTCCCAGTCAGGGCATATGCCTGGGTTGTGAGCCAGGTCCCTAGTAGGGGGCACATGAGAAGCAACCACACATTGATGTTTCTCTCCCTCTCTTTCTCCTTGCCTTCCCCTCTGTCAAAAAGTAAATAAAGATTTTTAAACATTTTTAAAAAAGATTTTATATATTTATTTTTAAAATTTTAAAAAAAGATTTTATTTATTTTTAGAACCAGGGGAAGAGAGGGAGCAAGAGAGAGAGAAACATCAATGTGTGGTTGCCTCTCTTGTGTCCCCCACTAGGGACCTGGCCCATAACCCAGACATGTGCCCTAGACTGGGAATTAAAGCAGCGACCCTTTGGTTCATGGGCTGGTGTTTAATCCACTGAGCCACACCATCCAAGGCCAAAAACCACATTTTATGTCAGTTCAGAAGTCCATCTTTGATATTATTATAACATATTATGAATATGCTCTTAGTTGTAATCTCTGACTGTGGCTGCATATTTGAGTCACTTTTGTTAAATTTTGTACTTAAGCATTTCTGTAAGGACCTACAAAAATTTGTCCCTCCTAAGCCTTTCTAACCAAAGATTCTGAATTTAAGATGGAGTGCTGGAATTAAAAGTATGAATGAATTATTAATAATGACAAAAGAGCTGCTAGCAATTCTATGCCAGTAGAATTGTGTGGTTATCTTTACAAGGAGATACATAGTTTCTATTTTCCATGACATTTGCTCTGCCTCTTTTATGCCTTTTTCAGAGTTGGATTATAGTTTTCTCATCTATGGAGAGAACTTTGAAAGAGCAGGAATCAATGGGGAGAAGCTATTTAACATCACCCGGCAAAAACTTACGGAACTCGGCATAATCCAGACTGATCACCAGGATATCATATTAAAAGCAGTTTCTAATATTAATAAAAAGGTAAGTATAGTACTGTTCTGTATTGCCTATCTTTCTAGTTAACAAAAATGAGTTAAAAGCAAGAAATGTGTTTTTGTTGACTACATGGCTGAGAGTAAATTGCAGTTTTTCACCTTTGCAGTTCAAAGGTAATTATGACTAATATGGTCTTTAATTATTCTGCTCGAGAATTGTATGGATGCTTCTCATTTTTATATTTGAATGTTGGAACTCTCTGAAATTGCTGCTATTTCTTTCTCTTCCTTGAGGATATGTGTCCCACTATTCTTAGGAAAAGTACAGTATATTCTGTCTAAAGTTATTTTCTATCATAAATGCAAGTCAGAGATAGAGGTTCTAGAGAATTAGTTCACAAATTGTTATTAGATCAAAGTATTGAAAGGACTGGTATATCTACTGAGGTTCAAAATCAATCAAGGGATTAAGGAATACAGATTGGTTGTTGTAGAATAGTCATGGGGATGTAGAGTATAGCATAAGGAACATAGGCAACAATATTCTAATAACTATGTATGATGTCAGATGAGTGTAAGATTTATCAGGATGATCACTTAGTAAATTATGTAATGTCTAATTACTGGGATGTACTGAAACAAAATAATAATGTATGTCTGCTCTAATTGAAAAATAAAAATGATTTTTAAATGAGATAAAAGAAGAAAAATAGAAATGATGGCAGGTTGTGAGGAAGCACATTTTGCTCAATTTAAGAAATAAAATTCTGCCCTGGCTGCTGTGGCTTGGTGGATTGAGCATCAGTCTGTGAACCTCAGGGTTACTGGTTCGAATCCCACTCAGGACACATTCCTGGGTTGCAGCCAGCATGCGAGAGGCAACCACACATTGATGTTTCTCTTCTGCTCTTTCTCTCTCTCTCCCCCTCTTTCTAAAAATAAATAAATAAAATCTTAAAAAAAGAAATAAAATTCTGATAGTGATATATTCCCTTGATAGATAGTAAGCTTATTGTTTCTAGAATCAGATGAGTTGTTGGAGTTGGCTTTGGGTTAATTTGTGCTGTTGATGAGATGTTGGACTTAGATAGGCATTAAGGTACCTTACATTTCTAGGATTTCTGTTAAGTTTTGCTTCCACAGAAAGTATTAAAAAGAATTTTTATAGTTCCCTCAGGAGTCTTCTAATTCTGAAATAAGGAACATAATTAGGCCATATAATATTATCTATCGACCATGGGCTTTTTATGTTTGTATATGTATATCTATTTTCCCATTCTTTTATAATTCCTCTATGTAGCTTAAAGAAAACAAAATCACCCATACATCCACAAAATACCGTGTCACTCCACAAAATAAAAACAAGACAGACAAACAAACAAAAAAAAACTGTCCTTAAAGTATGTGTGCTACTTTTCTACTCTAACAGTCAAATGTAATAGAGAAGACAACTAAATCTATATTATGATATCTTGATTATTGATCTGAATATAGATGAAAATATCCCAAGTCCAAAGCTAGTTTAGACTACAAAAATAGATTAATATACTATACTGTAAGTTATCTTCTTCCTAATCATATGGTGAAACAATTTAAAATGATAAATAATTTGACTGAAAAATGACATTACAGTCATGTGCCACATAATGGCATTTCAATCAGTGATGGACATGATATATGACACTGGTCCCATAAGATTATGATAAAGATGAAATATTCCTATTGCATAATGATATTATAGCCATCTTAAGTTCATAGAGCAACATATTGCTCACATGTTTGTGGTGGTGTACATAAACTTACTGTGCTGCCAGTTGTATTGCATACAATTATGTATAGCAATGATAATAATAATAAATGCCTATGTTACTGGTTTATGTTAAAATATCAGTAAATCAATAAAAAATGATGAGGGCATTACCAAGGCCAGACATAATATACCAGACAGCTGTCTCTGAACCTGGAAATACAGTTGCCATTTTATGTAATAGCCAAGTCTACCCAAAACCCAATAATAAATGCAAAAGTCTAACCTAGAACTATTTAACCCAGGGAATTTGGAAGTTTTCATTATTTCAGGGCTGTGATCATACTAAAACCCATTCGTCCATTCAAAAAATATTAATTGACTATTAACTTCAGTGATTCATCTTTCACCATATGATTTCACCTTTAACAGGAACCTAAACAACAAAACAAAGAAAGAAGCAGGGTATAGTCAAAGACACTGCATTAGAGGACACTGCATTAGAGGACAGGAGGAGAGAGAAGAGGGATTTCGGGGGAGGGGGGAGGGGTTTATAGGATCAAAGT
>PVIA01007083.1:0-88032 GCA_004024845.1 Tonatia bakeri | reverse complement strand
GGGGGGGAGAGAGAGAGAGAGGGAGAAAGAGAGAAAGAGGGAGAGAGGGAGAGCGAGAGAGGTGGGGGGAAACATCGATTGGTTGCCTTCTGGTATGCGCCCCAACCAGGGACCGAACCTACAACCTAGGTATGTGCCCAAACAGGAAATTGAACCTTCAGCCTTTTGGTCTACAGGATGATGCTCCAACCAGCTGAGCCCCACTGGCCAGGGCTGGAGGGGGTTTTCTGGGACAGGCCGTTAACTCGCTCTCAGGAAAGAGTAAAAGGATAAAGTCAAGCAAAATTTCCAGAAGGCAATCTGGCAATATGTTTATTAAAGGTCTTTAAAAATGTTCACTTTGACTAAATAATTCCCTTTCTAGAAATCTATTCCAAGGAATTAATCAGAAATGCAAAGATGGGTCTACACTTTTAAATATTTAGGGAAATATTTAGAGTAGGACAAATATTGTAGAAATGTAAATGTTCAAATATAAGACAAAGGAAAAGTAAACAATCCATAATTATAGGACACTGTGCTGTCATTAAAAAATAATGCTTATGAAGACTTTCTAATTACATGGAAAAGTGCTTAGCTTGTAAGAGGTAAAAAAGAAGGGCAAGATAACTATAACAGCTAATAATTATTAAATATTTATATAAGTCTATCAGACATTGTGTTTAGAGCTTTAAATACATTATTTTATCCTACCAATAACCCTTAAAACAAGATAAAATTATTTATATACACACAGCACGGTCTCATCCAAATATAATAAAACAAAATATCGGAAGGAAATATATCAAACCGTTAAGAAAAGTGGAATTACGGGTAACTTTTTTCCTGCTTATTTATACTTTTCTGTACTTCTCCAATTCTTCCAGTTTAATTTTTCCTGATTTCCAGAGAAAAAGATGTTTAATGTAAAAAAAATTATAAAGTAGGAAAATGTTAAAAATATAACCTCTGACACCACTGAGTCAACTTTCTAAAGTAAGTTTATAGTGTTTTTGTTACTATTAACAAAGCAAACTGAAAAGGGAAATGTTTCACAAGCCTAGAGACAACTCTGAGTATCACTCGAAGAAAAACCCGTTAAACGGTTTGAGCAGATTCCAAGTCCCACAATCCCGACATCCCTCATCCCTACCACCACCTCCCCCCAAAAGAAAGTGAACATCTTCAATCAATCTGCATTACGTCCACGACCAGACTAAGAAGTCTGTGACTTGTTTATCACTGATTTTGAGTACCTCGTATGGAGTGGGCTTTCAGGAAATACTGGTTGGTCATGAGTCAGCCCCACACAGATTAATACTTCGACGTGTAGAGTGTGTGAGACCTAATCTTTGTTATACCTAGCATCGGTAAGACTATTCCCAGAGAGCGAAGTAGTGACATTAGTTATTACATGGGGTAGGCGTGTTCACAGTATCTGCGGCCGTGGCAAAGGCTCATCTGTAACTCAGTCGTGGGGTCAAGAGTGGGGAGTGTCTTTAACGACAGCAGCAGCAATGTTCACTGAGGGCTTAACACCCACCACACACAGTTCAAGTGCTTCCCGTGGACTCATACCCTCGAATCTCAAAACCACCGGTGAGGGAGACACTGTGATTACCTTTATTCTAGCAGATGGAGGCACTGAGGCAGGGAGGGAACTAACGCATAACACCTGAGGTCACGACCAAATCATGGCGGGAGGAGGACTGAACTGAGGCAGGGCGGCTCTGGAGTCTGTGTTCCTGATCGCTGGTGTGTGGGGCAGTGTCTCAACTACCTGCGGCACTTTTAGAAAAACTTACTTTAGACGGCTTAGTCTATAAATTATTACCAATAGCATGATATTAGATCACAGTGCTTGTAAAGTTGTTTCTAGGAAGGGAAAACAATAAAAACCCCAGTGTATAGTTTTTGTGTGATTTATCCTTTCCTTATTACATCATTAGGACTCTACTATAATAAATGCCTATCTGAACAATTTGCTTGTGGAAATCCCATTCTTAAACCACTTCTAGGCTGCCCACGGAAAATTAGATTAACTTGGAAGGAACTGTTTCCTTCAAAAACAACTCTCTAATTTATTAGAGTGACTTTAAAATCTTATCTTAATTTCAAAGATCTTTTGGATTTCTCATCTCAGCCTAACAAAATACATACTTATAATGAGTAAATTACCTATTTCATCAGCCAGACTATTGATTAAAGAAAAAGTCTGACCCTGGGTGACCTCAGGACCCACACCGAGGGGACGCCCTGGTCTTGGCTTTCTGAGTTGACTTCAATCCAGCGGCGAGCACGGGCTGGGTAGAACTCTGGTCAGTCAAGAATGTGAAAGTACAATGTTGTTGTTTCAGCAAAATGTCTACTTAGAAACTATGAGTGAATAAAGGGGTACATGAACAAAGCCGACTCTGAAGCCGGAGAGGACAAGGGAGGCCTCGGGCACCTGAGTGGACGTTCCCTCTCCCACAGCCCTTTGACAGCCTTCTTCTGCAGAAAGTTGTTCGGACAAGCAGATACTCCTGCCCTATACTTTTAAAAGCACTTGCTCATTATCTCACTCTTTTTCCCAGAATATCTTTCAGCTGTGAGGTGAAGGTTACAGTTCTGCAATTCTCTTTTACCTCGACAACTCTCTGCCACTCAGGCACCTGGGGACTCCTTACCAGATGTTTTGGTCTGTTTATGACTGTTAGCGTGAAAAGAAACAATATTTTATTATGCCCTATGCTTTCGTTTACTTGATTAGTTTTTGTATTTCCTCAACAGTGCTTTCCATATGGGGTACTTAACCATGTCCGTCAAATACATTTAATCACTTATTAAGACTTTTGCAGCCGGCTCTTTTGCCTTTAATCCTGGATACCTGTGTTGCTTCTGAATCATCTTTCTGCTTACTTTGATCATACTTCCCCATCTCTCCAGTCGTTCGCAGATTTCACCATACTTTAAGACAAATTCAAAACCCACGCTGTAGAGACATTCATTCTTTTATCCATCAAACTATTAGATCTTCCACATCCTTCAAACAAGTTGTTCTTTTGCTTCATCTAAGTCCCTGCTTTCAAATCAACCAGGTACCCACCCTGGAATGTCCTTCATAGATCTGCCAAAGTTACACTCCTTCTCACCTCTCTTTCCAGAGAAATGGCTCCAATATCTCCATAAAGCCCCCCGATGACTACAAACTCCATTTAGGCAAACAAAGCCCTTATCAGCACACACAAAATCCATGGCCCATTCATGCCTAGCACTGTTCCGGGCTTTGAGAAAAACAAAAACACGTGGAAGACTGTCCCTGCCCACAAGAAGTTTTTAATCCAATGAGTTCTCGGAATCATCAGCCATCTTGATAATAGACATTTAAACTTTGGCTTAACATATTATAGTTTTTAGGTCAAATCTGACTTAACAATTATCATTTACAACCAAAAATGTATAAACTAATTCACAAAAAGCTACAACTTAATTATTTCAGATAATGAGCCAAAGACCAGTACAACGAAAGAATATGAAAAAGCCCTATGATGCTGACAGTCACAGGCACACCTTGTTTTATTGTGCTTTGCTTTACTGACTTTCCCAAATGTTGCATTTTTTAAGCTGAAGAAAAGACCCTCCACCAGCAAAAAGACTACAGTTCGCTTTACTGTGATACTACTTGCAGCGGTCTGGAACCAAACCCGAAAATCCCCCAGGTATGCCTTGTGCAAGATTTGCTGTGTGTTTCGCACATGTTTCTTTACTCTGGAATGCTGAAGAGGGCCGGGAGGGAAGGGGTAATGCACTAACATTTGTTGAGTGTGAGTATTGCATTCGCAGTGAGCTTGGTCTCTAGATACACCATCTGAATTCTTGCCACTACCCATGATGGCATTCCCATTTTCCAAATAAAGAAATAAAGGTCAGAGGACAAGTAACACGTTGAAGGTCACAAAGCTAGGATGTGGCAGAACCTGTCCACTTTTACCTGGTTCTAAAGCTACTGGATAGATCAAATCCACAGACCCTCCACCCTAACCCAGGCATCTCTGTAATTATCCAAATGAATTTTTCAGATTCAAGTTCTCAGGGAAGAACAAATTTTCTAGTTTGAGAAAACTGCTCTACGCTAGAACCATGAGCTTCAAGTCTAACTTGAAGTAGCCAAGGAAAAAAAAAAAAGAGGAATTTACGCAGTGCAATCAAATTCACAACTTAGCTTCATGAAGGGCGAGGGTGCAGCTGGCTCCCAGGACCCTGGAATGGCATTAGGACACTGGTTGTGATTTTTGCTGAGATCTCATTTTGGGTCAGAGTCTATATAGCTCCCACAGTTATGTGTTTAACAAGAAACGGCTTCTGCCTAACACACTGCAGCTTCACCACTGGAGGGGAAAACCTCTGCCTCGTTCCACTGTGAAATTCTCAAGATGATCGGCCTTGAGTCATCTGCCCACTCTGGTGCACGGAGGGCTGGACACGCTGACTGGTGCTTCTCTTAGAAAAACATGGTTAGGGCTGAGGGAGAACCAAGTCTCCAAAGAGGTTACTGTTTCCAGGAAAAGGGCTGCAGGGCAGTGTCCAAGATTCCAGGCACTTCTGGATCTCTGCTGGGGTGATCCGCCCAGATGAACGCCGGTTTAGAATGAACGTGTTTCTTCATCGCCATCTCTCTCTTCTTAGGCACTACCCTCCAAACCCTTCGCTTCCTCGCACAACCAAAGGGAGAGAAACAACCAATCTAAAATCAACGAACAACCAGAAGTGCCAGAAAAATAAAACTGCATGGAACTCCGACAACCACGGAATTAAAGAAAAGATCAACCAGAACAACCGGACGGGTAAGGTGGTGGAAGGAGAAACCACGGTGAGGCGGACCATGCAGGCAGGGCTAACTGCGCAAGGCGGCAGGCTGCGGGGGAGGGGCTGACTTAGGGGAAACTGAGACTCAGGGCTGAAGGTGGTCTAGCAGCTGCCACGGCAGGAGAAACTCCCAGTCTCACAAGCAAGTCCCTTGAAAAATGCGCTAGAGACCAGCAGGCCAGCAGCACAGGTCCCTCACTGGCCCCTCCCCCACAGGCACCCCCGCAGCACAGCAAGGACATTTTTTCATGGCCTTTGAGAGAGGAAGGGAGAGAGGGAGACGGAGAAGCATTCATTGTTTGCCCCCAAGTCTTCGCCCAAATTGGGGGTCATATGATTCCAGACTTGGACCAAACCCACAACCCAGGCATGTGCCCTGACCAGGAATCAAACCCACAACCCTTTGGTGACAGGACAATGCTCCAACCATGTCACACTGGCTGGGGCTAAGACAAGTTTTATTACCATCAGTTTTACAGAAGAGCAAACTCATGTCTCTTGATTTTTTTTTTGATATCTCTGAATCTTGAATCTAGTTTTTCTTCTACCATTACACACGGCTGCTCTTCTGTTTTATAACCATGCAGATCACAGTCACTCAATGTTCTCTCTTGATTCTAAAACCAACCATGGGGTTCGAACAATGGTTCCGTCATTGTAGGTTTCCATAATAACAATTTTTCCCGGGTCAGCATTTTAGGAAACTGAGGTGCAATGGAAAGAGCGTGGAGTGTGGGTTACGAGTCCTAGATTCCAGTCCCAGCTTCAATGCACTGTAGCTGTGTGACCTTGGGAACACCATTCAGTCCCACCAGTGCTATCCCCTGATCTGTTACAGGTTAAGGATGTTGACACTGCAAAGGGTGCTGTGATGGTTAGGCAGGAGGCGAGCAAAGGGCTTGGAACACTAGGGGGGCTCCATAAAGATCGACGACTCTGGAATCTCAAATTTGTGAGGCTCTGAATAAAGCTCTATGTCAAAAATGGAATGGAAGCAATTAGCACTACAGTATACTTGGAGTTTCAATTCCTGACCCACATTCCAGCTGAGGTTTTAAACTTATGTCTGGGCATGCAGTTTCTGGGTACACACTCCTGTGACAGTTCAAACCATCGTCATCTCCCACCTGGCCAAAGGGGAAAAGGAAT
Organism: Tonatia bakeri; assembly: GCA_004024845.1. Taxonomy (NCBI): domain Eukaryota; kingdom Metazoa; phylum Chordata; class Mammalia; order Chiroptera; family Phyllostomidae; genus Tonatia; species Tonatia bakeri. The sequence goes on along the minus strand of PVIA01007083.1, from coordinate 82,056 downwards.
GCTAGCCGGCTCTTCCTCTCCACTGTGGTCCCACTCCTATTCCCACACAGCAGGCGACGACATTTCTTAAATAAAATCCGACACGTCCCTTCGGTTTGAGATAATGTCCAAAATCTCAGGCGGTCCCAGCGCCCCCTCTGCCGGGAGTGCTCCTCCCACTGCCTTCCACCGGCCTAATCCCCATTCATCTCTTAAGCTTCACTGTAAATGTTATCGATTCTTCACAAAAGCCTTTCTTAACCAGCCAATAAGATAAAGACTGACCGTAAGGCAGAGACATCTTTTTAGAAAATTACATATAGAGGGCAAATACGTAATTTATATGATTTCTCAGAGCTTCAAAGTGAGTATCAACTGCTAAAAGAAGTCATATTAAAACTGCAACAAAATAATCAGGAAAATAATGGAGTTGGAACAAATGGCTATCCATATTGAAAAAAAATAAACTTAAATTCTATCTCATCTGATAACAAAAAAATCCAGAAATAAGAAAATTTTTATAGACAGAGGTATTTTTATAATGTTGAGGTGAGAACATGATCTGAAATATGAAAGGGGAGCCATAAACCATGATGAAAACATGTAATAAATTTGATCTTTAAACTAAAAACTTGACCAAGGAAAACAGCTGAGACATTTACTAATTCAGAAAAATTTGGCAGCAGGTTTGACAAAACGTTAATTATTACAATAATAAACTGTAATTGAAAAATAAAATTTCTTTAAAAGGTAAAAAAATCCGCCATGCAATTTACAACAAACAGACTGAAAACCCATGGACACAGAAAGGCTGAAAATAAAAGATTGGGAAAGTTATATCTGGCACATACCTAGCAGAAGATATTAAAAGACATTACTGGCAGATAAAATAGACTTGAAAACAAACAGAATTATCAGGAATCAGGGGAGGCACCACATGAAAACAGATTTTCCATTTCCGAGGGAAGTGTATTATTCGGAATAAGTAAATAAGGCTACAGAAGGTTGGAGCAACATGACTCACACACCGGACCCCATGGGCACACGGTCCGTCCTTCACTAGGAATTCTGCACCCGGCTAGCAGAGCACATACGTTATTTCCAAATTTACAGGGACCAGGACAGAAACTGGGTCCTCTGTTAGGTAATAAATACGTATCAGCAAATCTGAAAGAACTGAATAATGTGGGCCAAAATGAATTAAACTAAAAATTAATCACAAAAAGGATCTAGAAAATGCCCAGATGTTTGGAAAGTAAGGAAATATACATCTCAAAAGAAGAAATCTTAACAGAACTTAGAGAATATTTAGGGCTAAACAAAAAAAAATTATATAACATACCCTGGAACACCACTCGGTAGTGCTTAGAGAAATTAATAGGCTTAAATGCTTATAGTAGGGAAAAAACTTGAAGTGAGTAAGCTACCATGTCTTTAAAGAACTTAGAGTAGCATAAGAAACTCAAAGAAACTATAACAAAAATAATGAAGGTAAGGGTGGAAGTGAAATTTAAAAATACAATTACATACAATAAGAGAATCGTAAAAAACAAACATTGGTCCTCTGATAATCCAGTAGGTTAGACAAACCTATGGCAAGATTTTTCAAATAAAAAAGAGAGAGAGAAACCATAAATACATGAAATTAGGAATGAAAAAAGGAATAGTCACCTACATACTGTACATAAAATATTACAAACTTTGTGTCAATAACTGAAAATTTAGAAGAAACTGACAAGTTCCTATGAATATAAAATGTTCCAAAGTGACTAAAAAATAAGTAAATAATGAAAATAGTCTTATAATTGTTTTTAAAAATGGAATTAACCATTAAAAACTTTCCCACACAGAAAGCTAAAGGGCAAATAATTCCAATCTTAAACAAGCTCTTCTAAAAAATATAAAAAGAGAGAATGTTTCTCAACTTTTTGAAGAAAGCAAACTAGGCAAACTTTGTCCTAAAGACAAAAAAAAAGGGAAATTACAGAACAATGTAGCTCAAAAACATAGGCAAAAGCTAAATGAAATATCAGCAAGTGAAACCTAAGCAGTGTATTAAAAGGAGAATCAATTTACATTTATTCCAGGATTGTTTAAAAAATGTAATTCACTACATTAATAGAATAAAGAAACTTATATGATCATCTTAATTAATGCAGACAAAGTCTTTAAGAAAATTTGACATCCATTCATGACAAAAAGAAAGCAGTCTTAGCAAACTAGTAATAAAAGAAAACCCCTTTTACCTGATAAACAGTTCATTCAAAGACTACATCAAATGACATACTAAATGAATGCTGGAAGCATTCTCTTTGGGATTAGTGATAACACAAGAATGCCTGTTCAACCACTTCTATTCAATATTGCACTGGAGGTTCTAGCCAGTATTATAAGACCAAAAGAAAAAAAAAGTATGATTAATGCTTAAAAGTTTAAGAAGTGGGAGAGAGGAAACAAAGCTGTCACTATGTGCAGGTACTATATTATTTAGAGAAAATCCCAAAGAACCTGGGTACAAATTTCCAGAATCAATGAGTGCGTTAATGGAGCAAGATGACTACACAGTGGATTAAAACACCAAACCAACTTGCATCTCTGCACACCAGCAACAAACTGTTACGGTGCATGATTCAAAAAAGATACCATTTGCACAATTATATACATTTGCCAAAACTCAGTGAATTGTACACTTAAAGTGGGTGGTTTATTGCATGTAAATTATATTTTTAAACTGTAGGAGAAAAAGTACTACTTGCAACGGCAACAACAAATGTAAAGTACTTAAGAATTAATCTAACTTATATAAGACCCTTCTGGGGAAAATTACAAAGCTTTATTGAAAGGCATAAGAGTATATTTAAATAAATGGAAAGACATAAAACATTCCTGGGATGAAAGATTTCATACTGTAAAGATGTCAATCTCCCCAATTTGATCTTCAGATTCAGTGAAGACCTGATAAAAATCCAACAAAATTTGGAACTCAATAATGAGGAACTCTATAATGAGGAACTCAATTAAGGAGGAACTCAATAAGCTGATTCTAAACTTTATATGAAAGAGCAAAGAATAGATAAGACACTCTTTTAAAAAGATTACTTAATCCCTTGTAGTAATTAGGATATTGGCATAGGGATAAACAATTTAACCAAAGGGACAGAAGAAAGAGCCCAGACACAAGGCCGTGTGTATTTGGAAACTTCATTTGTGACAGTAGGGGCATTGTAGGTCAGCGGAGAAATAATAAATTATCCGATAAATGGCTCTGAGACAAGTTATTATTCAAAAGCAAAGAAAGAGAATTACATATTCTATACTATACTATACACAAAAATCTACTTCCGATGAATTAAAGACATATGTGAAAGGGGAATTCTCAAAACTTAAAGAGGAAAAAAGGAGAGAGAAAAAACCTCTACAATGTTGGGATACATGAGGACTTTTTAAATAAATATTTTATTCATTTATTTATATTTTAGAGAGAGAGGAAGGGAGGGAGAAAGAGAGGGAGAGAAACATCAATGCAAGAGAGAAACATTGATCAGTTGCCTCTCATATGCACCCCAACAGGGACCAAACCCACAACCCAGGCAGGTGCCCTGACCAGGAATCGAACCAGCAACCTTTAGCTTAATGGAACAAAGCCCAACCAACTGAGCCACACCTGTCAGAGTGACAAGGATTTCTTTTTAAGTTAAAAAAAAAAAAAAGGAAAGAAACATGAAACTAACCAAAAAGGGAAAATTTTTAACGAATTTAACCCCCAAAACGGATTACACACAACAGGTAAAATTCAGTATGGAACATAGTGGGTAAAAAATGCATTTTTTTTCCTCTAGCAAGAAGACGAAAGCAAAGGAAACAGAAGAAAACACAAGTCGGAAAGTCGATGTGACTGTGAAGTCAACAGGCATGGTTTTGAGCAGTCAGTGCTGTGTGAGAAAGAAGTTCCCACTGAACTCGGGCAGAGTTCACAGGGGCCATGAACTTGGAACTACAAGAAAGAGCATACAGAATCACAGCACACTGTTGGACTTTGGAATAAGTGGAATTAACTGTAAATGCTGTTATTTGGTTTATAACTTTTAGATTTAACCCTGCGTGTGAGGGAACAGAGATATCGCCAGTCTTAACAATACAGAGGTCAAGGCACAGATGGCACAGGTTAGGAGGAGCAAGGAGACAGAGGAAATAGAAGGTACTGATTTCCTCATTTGATACAAAAGTCAAGGAAACTTAGGAAAAATAGAGTTTTAAGAACATCATTTAAAATTACAAAGTTGGCCAATGTAAAAAAAAGGTGATATAGGAGGTCTGTCCAGAAAGTATCCAGCCACACACTATGAAAAATAGAGGCACTGATTGAAGAAGATACAAGAGACAAGAAACATTGTGTGCAGGTCAGTGACAGCTCAGTCCCTTTCTGAGTTATGAGCTTGAGGAAATCTGGCTCATGGGTAGTGATTTGAATCAAGCCATCAGCAACTATGGCACGATGTTCCTTCTGCTCTGGTAGCTGTGGAACAAATTTTGCCTCCGCACGTTTCATGCCCAGATCCTGCGTCAAAATCTCAGACACAGTCGTTTTCAGAATCCCCAGATCAGCCTCTAGTTCTCACACTGTCAGTCGCCAATCTTTGTTATTACAGCCTGTACACATTCAACATTCTCAGGTGGTGTGCTTGTTGCAGGCTTTCCAAAACACAGATCACTTTTCACAGATTTTCGACCATCTTTGAAGCATCTGTGCCACACTTTTGTTTGTGCTGCACTCATTGCATCGTCCCTGAAAGCCTTCTGAGTCATCCAAATAGTTTCCACGGAGGATCAAGCTTATCACAAAATTTGAGGCAGATTCATTGCTTTACTCAGTCATTTTGAATGCAACGGCCACACAATAAACATGCTCACTCGACAGCATCTACCGCCCCCACTGACTAGTACAGTGAAGTCGTCACTGTTCACACATGCGCACTCCAGTCCTCTCTCCTTGGCTGCCAGGTTACATCGGTGTCTTGCAAACTGTTCTCGTTATATTAACAATGGCTGGACTTGTTCCAGACAGACCTCGTAATTACAAAACACTGGGATGGGTTGATTCCTTATGCCCAGAAGGGATTCAACAATGCCCAAAACAGATTAAGTCAAGAAATGGTGCTCTAAATGTACTGTTTAGAGATACGGAGGTAACCGCTAGTAGATCCAAAAGCCAAACAAAACACAGTGAAGTGTGGGAGGATGTGTTGGGTTTCATGTTAAGTTCTGTATTACTGAACTTTTAAGCCACTTGCTTGTATTATTCTACCATCAAGTAGGAAAAGAAAATGAGTGTCTACTCCACAGAAAAACTTCTAACACCTGATAAAGATGAACGCCCAACCACTACCAACTTTATCCAGCAGACTAAACTTAGTGCCATCATTTCATTCAGAGAGAAGGGATTAGAATAGTATCCGTCTTTGTTGCTCCTCCTCCTTACTTTTCCTCTATTTTTCTAAATCTTTTGGTCCCTTCAGCTTTCTAGCATGAATATTCAATTAAATACATATATCTCACTAGTTTTGTTTGTAAAATATAGCCTTATGTTTCCTAATTTTCTCTCAATACAGAAAGAGCAAATCAGGTTGGCACAATTAGGTAGAACATTCGTGATTTAAAGGAGGCTCTTTATAGGACATGGATTTTGTTGTCCACCCAATTCCCTTTAAGTAACACCATTGTTTGAGATTTCCATGTTGTCTAAACAAATTTTTAAAATCTACAGGCCTTACTGCTGTAGAGAAGAAACAACCTCTACCACTGTTTTATGGGAAGAGCACACGGACAACAAAAGGCAACTCTGCTAAATCCAGCACAGCAATTACTCTTCAGTGTATCAATGCTTCTTTTGGAGACTGTAATATGTCACTAGCCCTCAGGGCTCCGAAGCTAGGTATCCACACAGACATTCACGGTGATTTAAAGAGATGAGAGCTTGAAGTCTAAGTTTCCCGAAACCCGAAGGTTAAATGCTCATGTTAAGTGATTTGGATCCAAAAGAATTTAGCATGGTCTCCAGGTCAGTCTAGTCCACATCCACATCCAGGTGAATACTTACACTATATTTGCAAGGTCAAGTGGTTTCTCTGGTTGCTCAGGAAAAACAGGATGCGGGGGTTCTCTGGTGGGTACGCACCCCAAAGATTTACTAATTGCATGGCTCAGCTTCTTTGCAGGGGATTTCTGTGTCAAAGTAGAAAATAAGGAAGTAAGGAGTTATATCTTCAAAAGCATGAAAAAGAATTTCAAAAGAAATGGTGACAAGAGCTGTAGAACACAGCTTTCCAGGTACACTACGCTCCACTATAACCCACGTTCATGGGCTCTGCAGAAAGGCATCCGTGGCTCTGCCAGGGCCCTTGGTGGCCCTCCATTTCTGGCTTCCTTCCTCATCGCTCTGCGCAGTCACATTACCAAGGCAATGTCAACTTCCCCTTTGAACATCCCTATGTGCCCTCTGTATAAATTGCCCCTTTTGATGCTTCTGGATCTTTTTTTTTTTTTTTTTTAAGATTTTAGAGTTCATTCTCTAATTGGAGTCAGAAATTTGTGTTGGGCTGAAGTGCTGAGAGCTCATGGCTTTTGAATGTTAGCCAATTAGCTGACTAAGCCACATGCCAAAACGTGCCTATTAGGAGAACATTCCCAAAATAAATGTGAGGCAGAGAATTTGGTGTCCAGGGGCTGGCTATGTGCACAGAAACAAATGAGCACTCCCAGACACGGCGGTCGGCACCAGACCCACGGCCCCAAATTGTGATCTGCTGAGGTGCAGAAATAGGTTGGCGTACTAATACATTTCTTTGGAAGGTAGAACAATACACATGAAACCCAAAGACTATCAAGTTTAAGATTTAATAGTAAATATGCACCAAAGTAAACATATGGCACAATTAGGTAGAACATTCGTGATTTAAAGGAGGCTCTTTATAGGACATGGATTTTGTTGTCCACCCAATTCCCTTTAAGTAACACCATTGTCTGAGATTTTCTCGGCAGGATATTAACTGCAAAGGAGTTTAAACATTTCGTTCTCTTGCCTCTGCAGTTTACTACCGTACGGACCCCTCACTGGAAAAGAGGACTTGCTTGCTTGCAGCCGTGCGCATCATCGATGCCATACTCTCCGTGTACCTTTGTATGCTGCTTGTACACATTTTAACCCAAAATAAGCAAAAATCGATTGGCCTTTAAGACCATATAGGCAAAGTTAGTTAATACCTTGTTTAAAGTAAAGATGGAATAATACCAGTTCCTTCAGAAACTTCATATATTGACTTCAAATCACCTAGCACGATCCCCCTTGACCCATTAAATTCTCAGAAAAGTCCAAATATAATCCAGTTTCCTGAAAATAACATGAAACAAAACAAAGCACGAAACTCTGAATTTCCCCCGACGGCTGCCCTGGTCCGTCTGCCCCACGACTGACTGTGACGTGACGCTGGTTTTTCCTCCTTCGGTCCGGTCCGGTGCCTTCACTTCCCCAGGCACGTCAGCTGTCTGCTCAAAACCCTCCAGAGGCTGGCGATCACTTTCAGAAGTAGATCTCAGTAAAGGTCACCACATGCCACAGCTTCCATACCCAGCCCCTCGCCCTCACCTTTCCCCTCACCCAAGCAGAAGCGACAAGCGCATGCTCCAGCTAACCCAACACCGCGTGTTCTCCCAGCTCTCGCTGCCTTGGCACCTGCCGTTCCGGGGCCTGCCTCTCCCAGTCTGGTTCTCTGTGAATGTTCTGCTCAGCCCCCAGGACTGCCTGCAGGCTCTTCCTCTGTGAAGACTTCCCTCACTGCTCCGTAAGCCAGTGCCCACCGTTCAAAGCTGCCCCTGCGCCACGTCCGCACTCCCACTGGTGTGCTCTCCGTGTGGCACTGCCCTTTTTAATTGACGGGCCTATCTCTGCAAGACTGGTGCTCCGTGAGGGTGGGATCTACACTTCACGTATTTGTGTATTTCCAGAACCTGTCCTATAACAGAATATGTCATCTGAACAAATCATTTGCCTAGATGAATTGTACAGATTGCTTTTTTCCTGACAAACCACATGTGCTTTATTTTTTGAGAACTATGATACAAGTAGGAGACAAACAGAGGACATCAGAGAATACCTAAATTCACCTTTACAGTTGAACCCCACATCTGTACTCCATGTATTCATTTCATGATGTTCTGCTCTACCTGGGAGCCACCTGGGCCATTAACTCATGCAGTTTATGGGAGATGGATTATCTTAGCTGTGCCCTGAGTGACAGCAGCCATGAAATCACAGGTTCCATATGTATATTTACAATAAACATTAAAATAACTACATGACTGTTAAATAAAAAAATGTTTCCCTTTGCCCCACTTAATGTTCTCCAGCAGGATGCCTGTTGTGCTTTGAAAATACTACTTTAAGACAAGGTTTAAAATTGGATATGATTTCGAGTCTCAAAAATATAGACAGAAATGGTAAAGTCAATACATCAAAGTCAATCCCAAATAATTAGAGTTCATCAAGAGAGAAAAAATTAGAAAAAATATATAAGAATCAGAATATTAACTATGGGCTAGCACCAAACCAGAAACGATACTACACTGAAAACTTCAAAGACCACATTTAATTACGTTGTTTAAATACGTACGTGAAAGATTTCCTTAACAAATCTCAAAGGCTGGATTAGGACACAGCCCTGAAGTGACTCCCACTGTGGAGTCAGAGAGGGGCTGAGAGTAACGAAGCCTGCACTAACCGAGGCACAAACGCTGCTGTGAGCACCGAGGCGGGGTTTTACCTTCCGGCTACCTGGCCCCAGGACAGTGCCCAGAACCGGGTAGCCAGTCACTGCATACTCATGGCTGTAAAGAAGGGAGGGAGGGAGGAGGGGAGCAGTCGGGTGCAGGGACCTGCGTCCCCCACACTTCGTGTATGCTGCCATGCCACGATGCTCCTCTAGGTCTCCCTCCCCCCTCCTCACTCAAACTCTGAAACTGAAATATGGGGAGGCCTTAACCTAGAAAATTAAGTCTCCTCTGAACACTTTTAGGTGATGACTTTCAATCTTTGTGAATTTTCAATACCCTAATACACTAATTTCAAAACATTTCCTACTGTCTCTTAAATTTTTAAAATGTACAAGGGCGGACACCCCAGAAAACAGAATTACCTTCTGGAGGGCAGGTCCCTTGTAGTATAGGATTCCCCAGCTAGGGAGTGTTCTAGGAACCCATCTGTATGAGTGCACCAGCTGGCATAGTTGTAAGAGGCTGCATTCAGCTTCAGTGATTTTTTTTTTGAAGACTCTTTCAATGCATTTGCCTATTTCATGATGGGTGATTTAGGAGCTCACCTGCCCTCATTGCGCTGAGTGTTTGGCAGCTTTTGGTCAACACAGCACGACTCCCATGCCCCAGCCTCCTTATTCACCCAATCTCACCCTGATCGACTTTTTTTGTTCCCCTGAATGAAAAAAGGCCTCAAAGAGAAAACTTTTGTTGATGTAGAAGAGGTGAAACAAAAATAGCAGAAGTACTAAAAGGCATCAAAATATACACGTTCAAAAGCTATTTTGAGCAGTGGAAAAAAGTCTTGATAGGTGTACTGAATCAAATAGAAAGTACTCTGAACCCTGGTTGGTGTGCTTCAGTGGGTTGAGTACCAGTCTGCAAATCAAAAAGACACAGGTTCAATTCCCAGTGAGGGCACATGCCTGGGTTGCAGGCCAGGTCCCCAGCTAGGGGTGTGCGAGAAGTAACCAATCAATATATCTCTCACACATCACTGTTTCTTTTCCTCTTTCTCCCTCTCTTCCCCTTTCTCTAAAAATAGATAATCAAAATCTTTTTTTAAAAAAGAGTACTTTGAAGGTGAATAAAATTTAAACATGTAAGAATCAATACACATTTTTTATAATAAATTCTGGGAGTTTGGGGATCCCCCTCTTATATTTTTACAGTTAAAAATACATCAAATTGTGTATAAAATGTGCATGAACAGTTTTAAAAGTTATAAAGCATGTCCCCATCTCCCCACGAGTCTTCCTGAGAAGCAGTGTGCTCTGGTCAGTCCGAAGCCTGGCCATGGGCCCTCACCCAGTACGGCCCCTCCCACCACACCGGCTGCTCTCCCGGCACCAGCATCCTGGTTTTGTATTAATCATTTCCTATATTTTATTATTTTGCAATTATGCATAAGTCACATGATTCATTTAACATGTTTCAAACCTATATAGTTACGTATTTTTTTCTGCAATTTGCTTCTTTCACTCAAAATTACGTTATAATTCATCCATACTGACGTAACTAATTCCTAATTATTCACTTTTTTCAATATTTGGTTGTACTTTGTTACTTAATTACATCATAATTATATATGCAATCCACTGCTGGTGAACATTTGGGTTGCTTCCATTTTTTCCCTCACTCACAATGCTGCCATAAACTGTCTTGTCCACGACTCCTGGTGGCCATATGTGAGAATGTCAGAAGAGTGGAATTACGGGGCCAGGAGTTATGCACACTCAGCCCCACCAGGCTCTGCCAACTTGCTTTAACAAAGTGGCCACACTAATCTCTACTCCCCTCGGCCGTGTGAGAAACTTCCTGACTCCCCGAGTTCTGGCTGGTCCTTGGTGTTGTCAGACATTTGTAACATCTGTCAGTCTGGGGGGTGATAAATAGTATCATGGTTTTAGTTATAACTCCCTGAGTACTGAAAAGATTGAGCATCTTTTCCCGTGTGTATAGGCCATTTGTGTTTCTTCATCTGTGAAATCCCTGTTCCTGTCTTTTGCATATATTTCACCGGGTTGTCTTTCTCTTTTTGATCTATAAAAGTTCTTTATATTTCTTGGATGTCAATCCTATGGAAGTTATGACTAGCGAACAACTCCTTAACTGTAAGGACTGTTTTTCACTCTATTTGTTCTTTATGCAGTCATCTTCAAATATAACATTAGTCCCAATTTAGTACTCTCTTCCTTTATGTTTTGTAGCTTAAATAATATTTCCCTCTCTGAGGTCAGAAAGGTAGTCTTCCATCTTGTCTTCTAAAGCTTTATAGTTTTTAAACTTTCATATTTAAGTTTCAATCTACTTTGAACTAATTTGCTTGGGAGGTACGAAGGCAGAACCCAACTTCATTCCTTAGGGATAATCAACTGCCCCAGGGCCACCTAGCAGCTGGTCCGCTCTCTCCCCACCAGGTATTCTGCTTCCACGCCTGCGCCAGTGCGGCATGACGTCATCGCTGTGGCGGCCCCTGCTCCTCGCGGTCGGTGCCCGAGCCCCAAACTCACGCTCTTCTGACGCTTTCCACTACCACTCAAAGTTTAAAGTCAGTGTGCTGTTTACCACAAAAAGTCCTGCCGGGATTTTGATGGGAACTGATCAAATCTATAGGTAGTTGTGGAGAGAACTGACATCTTTATATACTGAACATTCCTTCATAAATATATTCATTTCCCCGAGCATTTACACCTTCTTTAATGTCTTTCAATAGTTATAAATTCCTGTCCATGCAGAATCTATGCATCTCTCCTTTATTTCTAGTTATTTTATAGATGTTTTAAAAAATTGATTTTAGAGAACGGAAGGAGAGGAGGAGTGAGAGGGAGGGGGAGACACTGATTTGCTGTTCCACTTATGTATTCATCGCTTGGTTCTTGTGTGCACCCTGACTGGTGCTGAACCCACAACCATGGCATATCGGACCAGTAGTTATTTTAATTTACTGACTACTCTAGCATTTTTATTTATTTCTATAGCTTATTGTAACATTTTTCATTTGATTTCATTTTTTCTTTCATTTTGTCCTTTCTTACCTACTTTTCAGGTTTTATTTTTCTCATTTTAATGCATTTTGATTTCCTCTTTTTGGCAACTATAGTCTTTGAGCCTACTCTTCTAGTGGTTTCGTTTTTTTCTCCCCTGAAATGGAAGTAACGCTCATGAAGACATTAGCTAGTGTCGGGCACCTAACCAGTGCACTGCGCACACACTCAGGCTCATCTAACCGTCCGACAGTCTCATGAACCAGTTTCGCAGTCGCAGTTTTACAGGCGTGGAAACGAAAGCTCGCGTGAACAGGCCCGTCTCAGTCTTCTCATGGTGCAGCACAGCCCCTGGGCAGAACAACCTCCAGAGAGAGAGCATGCAGGGGCTGGCTGGGAGAGGCAGCCTGGGACAGTGCGGCATTCCTGCGAGGAGTCAGACAGAGACGGGGGACACCAAGTACTGCAGTGGGGGTCATCCAGGGAAAGCTCCACTGAGCTGGGAGTGGGGACCGAGTCCCACCTGAGGTGCAGACTCTAAGGCCGGAGCGGGAGGTGACTTGTGCAGGAACCGCTGTGCTGTGGGTTCCTGAGCCAAGGCTGGGACTCGTGGACCTGGCACGGAGACACTCTGCGGGGCAGGGTGGGGAGTTCTTCTGAGCTCAGAGGACTGTATTTTCAATCAGCTTCAAGCTCATTCCCTGCGTGGCTCGGGGTACATTCTGGAGCTCAGGGCACATGCCAACAGGCTGACACCTGGGAGCACAGCTGCCTAATGGAAAGAGCTCAGGATAGGTGCCTCGGAGGCCATTCCCGTCCCACTCACTTCAAATCACCCTCTCTGAGTACGACATCTGAGCGTCAAGCCACCGTCTGAAGGGTCCAAGCAGAAGCAGAAGCCTACTGAATCCTCAGACAAGACAGGAACCTCCTCCAACTACTTTAATATGAACACTGACCACGATCTTAACCAGAATCTTCGGTAACTTAAAATCCTGTAACTCTATAGTCGTGCCTCAACTATATATTCATGTCCTAGTGACTAGTACTTTAGCTGGGTCTTATTTTAAGCCCATTAAAATTGGACATTATTATTATTTTATACATGATGCTTATTTAAATGTACTCATGTTTACTAATTCCACTGTTTACCATTTCTTCTTATATCCCATTTCTTCCTTATTGCTTCAATTACTTTTTCTCCAAAGTATATCCTCTATTAGTTCCTCAGCAATGGACTACTGATGGCGAACCCATTGCAACTTTTTCTGAAAATATGTCTTTATTTCATCTTTGCTCTTGAATAGATTACCTAGGTACAGAATTCTAGGTCGATCTTTTCATTCTGTGCTCCAGACCCTTTAACTGCCTTTCACGTTTTCCATTTCCCTGTGTCTGTGTTCAATATTCTCTATCTTGGGTGATTCCTTCAGATCTATTTTCCATTCCCTAATTTTTATTGTAGCTATCTCTAATTCGCTATTTAATCTCTCTATTGAGCTTAACCTTACTATTTTATTTCTAGAAGTTCGATTTGGTCCTTTCCTGCTATTGGCTCATTCCTTTTTTATATGTCACTCTTCTAAATTTACTTCTATGTACTTATATTGTGCTGGAGGTTCTAGAAGCATTAGAAGACCAAAAAGGGGGGAGTATGATTAATGTTTAAAAGTAAAAGGAGTGGGAGGGAGGAAACAAGGTGACGACTATTTGCAGGTGGTATAATTATTGTCGAAACTCCAAGAGAACCTGAGTACACATTACTAGAATCAATGAGCAAGCTGAGGAAGACAACTACATAGCGCATTCAAATACCAAAATGATTTGCATTTCCATACACCAGCAGCAAAGTGTTAAGATATATAATTCAAAAAAGATATCATTTGCATGACTATATACATTTGCCAAAACTCATCAAATTATATATTTAAAGTAGGTGCATTTTACCGTATGTAAATGATGTCTCAAAAACGCTAGAAAAAAAGGCACCACTCGCAATGGTGACAACAAGGTAAACAAGAATTAATCTAACCTTTATAAGACCTTTCTGGGGGAAAACCAGAGGGCTTTACCGAAAGACTGGGGGATCAGGAAGAGGCAGTGGCTGAATCTTGGAGGCTACAGAGAAGTGGGCAAGGGAGAGCTGGGAGGACGGGGAAGGGAGGAGGCAGAGGCAGCTACAACAGCAGCTCCAAAGGCATAAAAGAAAACAGGGCAGAACAAGCAACTGCAACTAGTTCAATACGATCACAGCGTGCCTGTGCGTAAAAGACACACACGAAAAGCCCAGACCATGGATGCAACTGTAAAAGCTTTCAAACAAGGCTCCACAAGATGAACCTTCGGTGTGTTCCAAATCCTCTCTGGTTTAGAAGCGGCTTCTAGCAGACACCGAGCAGACAGCTCTTTGGCTGAAATGAAGTAACAGGCTGCAGAGCAGGACAGAATGACAAAGAAGTGTAGCCAAGAGTCTAATCAGCTACAACAAAGAGCAGCAGAGCCCACGAGCACCATGGAAGGATGTTCATGGGCAGCCACAGCCCCGGGAAAGGCCAGAGGTTAGAGAGAGCACGGGGGTTGGAAAATCAAGACGACCTGGCACGTGCTTCTCTGTCCCACAGCTCTCCGCAGGGCCTGGAACGTGACAGGCACCAGGCATGTTTACTGAAGGGGCACCAGGGCAGAAAGCTCTTTGTCTGCTTTAGATCGACCACTTGTGACTACCCCTGGGCACACAAGAACTCCACGGCCGGTTACCGATACTGCCTATTACAGGGCAAGGCAGGAGCAGGGTCAGCAGTCAATCAGCATCGCGCATGACACAGACACACCAGTCAGGACCCCGAGACAACCGCCACGGCCGTCCGGCACTGCCCTGAAACACTGTTTCCCCAACTTGGCTGACGATAAGAAATTCCTGCGGTACTTGTTTAAAAACAAAACAAAACAAAGCAGATTCCTTTGCCTCGACCCAGACCTACTAAGTTACAATTCCCAGGGAAGAGGCCTGGTACTTTATATATTTCAGAAGCAGCCCAGAAGATTCTCTTCAGGCAATTTTTGGAAGCACTTCTCTAGAAGTTCTTGCCAACACAAAGAGGTTTAAAAAAAGAGAGAGAGGTACAATGACTGCAAAATGGCCAAGTTGTTTCCTACAGATGGTATAGTTATCTACCTGGAAGTCCAAGAAAACTAAGTGAAAAATTATTAGGCCCACGTACTGCAGAAAACTCAGTGAGATTTCCAGATGAAAATGTCCCTAAGACCATTGAACACAGGAGTCACCGCAGACAAGAAGCCCGGGCTGGAATCAAACATCGCAGACATTTGTCAGTGTCCGGGGGGTCTTGTAAAACCTGGAACTGCGGGAAGCACTGCAAGACAAGGCAAGGGCCCAGGAGAGGATGCTGGGGAACACACCATCTGCTTTATCGTAGGTAATCAAAAGGTTTAATGAATACACCGCACAGGAACATTTCATAATTGGACATTCCGCAGTCACTAAGTGCAGATAAAATGTAATGAGCATACAATGCACATAGATTAAATTTATTTAGAGAAACAGTTCTACCCTAAACCTGTATCTATAGATACACGAAGTGTATAGAGACACTCACAAAGCACTAGCTAAACAGGTAATCATCGCTGACGTATGTGAGTTAATGGAGAAACAGACAAGCAATTCACAGCGCTGAGTCACGGAGAACACCGCTCCTCCCACACATGAAAGAGGTTACACGTTCTCCACTTCAGCCCTGGTGCCACCTGTAAGAGTCAAACAACATCTGACGCTGGAGAAAGGGCCGTGGTGAAGTGACAACTGCTGGAGGAAAGTCATACATTTCTCCGCGATGGAAAACCTCCCTGCGATCTCTCTGCTCTAAGAACAATCAGAATACGGCTGGAAAAGATGCCTTGTTGTTTTATAAAAACTATACACACCACTACTGTCCTTGGGAAGCATCCATCTTTTTAAACAGCAGGGGCCATTTCACATGGTCTGCCTTCTAACTCAGCACTTTTGCAGCTGTAAATGGGTTTAAGAATCAATAGCACATCCACATACCACAGTCAAATGAGGGCAATCTTCAGATGCCAAAAGGGGCAATATTTAAACCATCCCCATCAACCTATTGAAAACACTGGTAAGTGCTGTCAGGGCACCTCTAGCCCATTCCTTCTATCTTGCGGATGACCCTGGAAAGTCCGTAATTTCAGGGGGAAGGCCTTGGCCATGAAGCAGTGAGTTTAGCGCTGGGTCAGGGCACTTCTCCCCAGGCCTTCACACCACCACTGACAGGAGTAAAGAGAGGGAGCCAGAGCTCTGCATGCTCCCAGAGAAACTCTCTCTGAACCCCCCTCACGGCGGCAGCACTGTGACCTGCCTTGGAGGTTCTCTGGGGCCAATTCCAACACCACTTTTATCAGAGGCCATGCTTGTTTCACAAGAAATCCAGCACTCCCGCCAGATTCTCATTCCCATGAGGCTCTGCACATCCCCTGACACGACCCATCTCCCCCTATCCTCGACTCCAAAGCCTTCTACTTGTCCTCACGGTCCACCATCAGTGTAATCCCTCGTCTAGCTGAGAATGTCTTCTCGGAGAGGTGCTTTCGCCTTCCTGCTCTTGGGGCGCGGAAACTGGGTTTTCCCTGAGGGCTGGGTTTCCCCTGAAGCCACTCAAGTGGTAGCAGCTTCCTCTCTCCCACCCCTCAAACCTCTACATCTCCAGGTGGGGGGGATGTCCTCCGAAAGCCTCACGGCCACTCTTAGACCCTTTCTTCTTTTCCTTAAAATCCGGTTTTGAATATCACATCCTTAGATTCAAACCCTAAACATCCCTCCACAGTGCTGTCCGGCATTACTGCTGCCATAATGCTCATGAACTTCAATATCTGCACAGCTGACCTTTCCAATACATATGCGACAGTGGGTTGAATGGTGGCCCCAGAAAGAGATGTCCACCTCCCAATCTCTGGAACCTGAGAATGTTACCCTATGTGGCAAATGAGTTAACATTGCTTTTTATGGCAAAATATATAATTATGTTAAGAACCCTGAGAGCAAAAATTTTTCCTGATTATCTGGGTGGGCGCAAACGCAATCACATGCATCTTCGTGAGACAGACACACAGAAGAGAACAGAGAGCAGAGGAAGAGGCGGTAGGGCTGACAAGGTAGACAGAGACTGGAGTGATGCAGCCACAAGTCAGGCAATGACAGCAGCCACCAGAAGCTGGACAAGGTCAAGAACAGTGTGATGGCTAATTCCATTGTCAGCCTGCTTGAGCTGTGCGTTATCCAGATATTTGGTCAAACATTATTCAAGTGTTTCTATGAGGGTATTTTTGGGTGAGTGTAAGATCTAAATCAGGAGACTGAATAAAGCAGGCTGCCCTACCTAATGGAGGTGGGCGTTGTCCAATCAGGTGAAGGCCTGAGTAGAACAAAAGACTGACCCTCCCTTGAGTAAGAGAGAATTCCGCCTGCCTGCCTACCTTTGAATTGGGGCACTGGCTTTTTCCTGCCTTCAGACTCGAACTGATCCCCTACTTCTTCCTGGGTCTCACGCCTGCTGGTCTCGGGACCAAAACTACAAGATCAGTTCTGCAGGTTCCAAGGCCTTAAGACTCCGACGGAACTGCAGCATCGGCTCGCCTGGGTCTCCACCTGCTGACTCAACCTGCAGACTCCGGGACTTGTGAGCCTCCACAGTCACGTGAGTCAGTTCCTTATAACAAATCTCTTCGTATTTATGGGTCTGCCCCTGGTTCTGTTTCTCCAGAGAACACTGACGAGCACAAAGAGGTGCTGTGCTAGACATCTTCTTTTCAAACCAGTGGTACCCAGAGCTGCCAGACAGTACATTTGTTCTAAGCCACCAACTGTGCAGTACTTTTCTGCGGCAGCCCCAGGAAGGAAACCTGCACACCGGACTTCACGCAGCTCCTCTCCGGCAACACCCTTCCCCCCACCCTACACTGGCCGTCGGCTTCCCTCGCGCCACAGAACATTTTGTTGGCATCACGGAACATTGCCTGTGATCATAACTTCGAGCACTCCGCCCTCCTACCACCACCTGTCCTTCTAGCTGACTCCTGGCGCCCTAGCTTTAACAGTGCTCCAGCCCCAGCGGGGCCTCTACTCCACTGAGCCTTGCGCCTTCAACTAATCCCTTATCTCCCTCACCGCCTTACTTCTCTCTTCAAACAACCTACGACCCACAGTCCATTGTGACATTCATTTCTTTGTATCTTACAGTCCCACCCGCAGTGTATGTGGGCTCCTAGTTCCTCACTCTCATCAGCACTTGCCATGGTCGGTCTTTTTTTACTTGTCATCCTCCTGGGTGGGAAGTGGCTTTGATTAGACATGTCCCTGATGACTAATGATGCTGAGCATCTTTTCATGTGCTTATTGGCCATTTGTATATCTTGCTTGGAAAATATCTACTCTGGTCATTTACCCATTTTCCCCACTTAACTTACTTTTTAAATATGGTACAAAATACATGACATAAAATTTATCATCTTAACCATTTTTATTTTTTAAGTATATTTTATTGATCATGCTATTACAGTTGTTCCATTTTTTCTTCCTTTTGTCCCCGGGCACCCTGTACCCTCTGTCCCACCAGCATTCCCCCACGTTAGTTCATGTCCACGGGTTGTACATGTAAGTTCTTTGGTTTCTCCATTTCCCATACTATTCTTAACCTTCCCCTGTCTATTTTGTACCTACCAATTATGCCTCTTATTCCCTGTACCTTTTCTCCCACTCTCCCTCCTCCCCCTCCCCACTGATAACCCTCCATGTGATCTCCATTTCTGTGATTCTGTTCCTGTTCTAGTTGTCTGCTTAGTTCATTTTGGGGTTTTTTTTTTAGGTTCAGTTGTTAACAGTTGTGAATTTGTTATCATTTTACTATTCACAGTTTTTTTTTATCTTCTTTTTCTTAGATAAGTCCCTTTAACATTTCATATAATAAGGGCTTGGTGATGATGAACTCCTTTAACTTAACCTTATCAGGGAAGCGCTTTATCTGTCCTTCCATTCTAAATGATAGCTTTGCTGGATAGAGCAATCTTGGATGTAGGCCCTTGCCTTTCATGACTTGGAATACTTTTCCCAGCCCCTTATTGACTGCAAGATTGCTTTTGAGAAATCAGTTGATAGCCTTATAGGCACTCCTTTGTAGGTAACTATCTCCTTTTCTCTTGCTACTTTTAAAATTCTCTTCTTAAAAAACATGAAAGATAATAAGATTATCTTTCATCTTGGCTAATGTAATTATGATGTGCCTTGGTGTGTGCTTCCTTGGGTCCAACTTCTTTGGGACTCTCTGAGCTTCATGGACTTTCTGGAAGTCTATTTCTCCTTTGCCAGATTGGGGAAGTTCTCCTTCATTATTTTTTCAAATAAGTTTTCAATTTCTTGCTCTTCCTCTTCTCCTTCTAGTACCCCTATGATTCAGATGTTGGAACATTTCAAGTTGTCCCAGAGGTTCCCTAAACCTTTCTTCATTTTTTTGAATTCTTGTTTCTTCATTCTGTTCTGGTTGAATGTTAATTTCTTCCTTCTGCTCCAAACTGTTGATTTGAGTTCCAGTTTCCCTGTACATTTGGTTCCCTGTACATTTTCCTTTATTTCACTTTGCATAGCCTTCACTTTTTCCTCTATTTTGCTACCATATTTAACCATTTCTGTGAGCATCCTGATTACCAGTGTTTTGAACTCTGCATCTTATAGGTTGTCTATATCTTCATTAGCTATACTTTTTCTGTATTTTTGACTTGTTCTTTCATTTGAGCCATCCTTTTCGTCTTAGTGCACCTGTTACGATGTAAAGGGTGGAGTTTTAGGTGTTCAACAGGACAGGGCAACCCAGGTCACTGTGTTGTAGTGCTGTACGTGGGGAAGGGGTCCGAGAGGGAACAGTGCCACTTGCTCAGATCTTGGCTGGCTTTCAGTCACTTCCTCTGCTACCCACAACAAAGTGGGCCCTTCTGGTGCTGATTCCTGGGTGGCTGGTTTTGTGTGCATTCTAAGACCCTATGGGTTTCTACAGTGAACTCTCCTGTGGGGCTGGGAGTTTCCCCCACTGCTGCCTCAACCCCCACCGGTTTTTCAGTCAGAGGTTTGAGGCTTTATTTCCCTGGGCTGGGACCCTGGGTTGCACAGTCTGTCTCACTCCCCAGTTGTTCCTCCCAGTTTATCTGTAGGCAAATGTGGGACCGACCACTCCACCAGCTGCTGCCCATCCTGGTTGTCCGTCTCCACCCCTCTTACTGATTTGGGGGACTGTTTCTTCTTCAACTCCTTGGTTGTCAGACTTCCATACAGTTTGATTTTCTTGCAGTTCTGGTTATTTTTTATTCTGAAATTTGTTGTCCTTCTTTTGGTTGTGCCAGGAGGCAAAGTGTATCTACCTATGCCTCCATGTTGGCCAGAAGTCCCCATTTTTAAATGTACAATTTAGTAGTAAGTTTATTCACACTATTGTGAAATAATCTCCTGAACTTTTTCATCTCGTAAATCTGAAACTCTACACAACTAAACTAAAATTCCCCTTCTTTTGCCCCTCACCCACTGGTAACCACCACTCTACTCTCCCTCTGCCCACAAGTAAATTGGGAGACTGGGTGTCTTTTGTTGTCACTGAGTTGTAAGAGTTCTATATAGTTCTGGGTACAAGTCCCTCATCAGAGAGATGATCTGCAAATAGTTTCTCCTTTTCAGTGGGTTGTCTTTTTACTTTCTTGATGATATCTTTCAAAGCACCAAAGTTGTTAATCTTGATGGAATTCAATTTATCTGTTTTTTAGCTGTTGCTTGTGCATTTAGTATCATGTCTAGGAAGGTGCTATGCACCCCAAGTTCTCAAACACATTTTGTTCTAAGAGTTTTCTGGCAAAAAAGTAAGTCAACCATCTTCATTGTTCCAGGTCTCAAACAACACAGTTTGCTCTGACTCCTTAAAGGAAATGGTTTTACATCACTAATGCCCAAACAACTACTGTGGACATATACAAATTGCTCATTAACATTTATTTAAAAAAAGAAGAAATATGGACTTCCGGCCAAGATGGAGGCATAGGTAGATACACTGTGTCTCCTCGCACAACCAAGATACAGACAACAATTTAGAAACAGAATAACAACCAGAACTGACAGAAAATTGATCTGTATGGAAGTTGGACAACCAAGAAGTTAAAATAAACCTGTTCATCCAGACCGGTAGGAGGGGCAGAGTTGGGCAGCTGGGCACGGGGCGCAGTGAGCAGAGAGTGATGGGACTGGGAACGTAAGGCATCTGGGGTGTGCAAGACCACAGCGGGTGGACCCTGAGCGTGCAAGTGGCAGCTGGCAGACCCCAGCTGAGGGGTGGCAAACAGCAGACCCAGCGAGGCGGCGACTGTGAAGCGAGGCATTGCGCACAACCCAGGATCCCAGCGCTGGGAAATAGAGCCTCGGGGCACTGATTGAAAACACCTGTGGGGTTGAGGCAGTGGGAGAGACTCCTAGCCTCACAGGAGAGGTCCTTGGAAAGTGCCATGGGATGCACAAGCCCACCCACACGGGAATCGGCACCAGAGGGGCCGAGTTTGCTCAGGGGAAGTGGCGGAAGGGACTGAGGTCCGACGGAGAGCGGAGCAGGTGCCATTGTTCCCTCTTGGACCCCGCCCCCACATACAGTGTCACAACCCAGTGACTGGAGTACCCCACCCTGGGGAACACCTAAGGCTCTGCCCCTCACACGTAACAGGTGCGACCAGACCAAAGGAAAAAACAAAAAAAAGATGGCTCAAACAGAATTAAAAGCCCCAGAATCCATCCTTTTAAGTGACTGAGAGATAGCCAACCTATCAGATGCACAGTTCAAAGCACTGGTGATCAAGATGCTCACAGAATTGGTTGATTTTGGTTGCAAATTAGATGAACAAAGGGAGACTACGATAAGAGAAATGAATGAAAATGCACAGGGAACCAATAATGATGGGAAGGAAACTGGGACTCAAAACAATAGAATGCATCAGAAGGAAGACAGAAACAACCAAACAGAAAAGAATGGAGAAATAAGAATTCAAAAAAATGAGGAGAAGCTTAGGAACCTCCAGGACATCTTTAAACGATCCAACATCTGAATTATAGGGGTACCAGAAGAAGAGGAAGAGCAAGTGGAAAAGTTATATGAACAACTTCCCCAATCTGGCAAAGGAAATAGACTCCCAGGAAGTCCAGGAAGCTCAGAGAGTCCCAAAGAAGTTGGACCCAAGGAGGAACACACCATGGCACATCATAATTACATTATCCAAGGTAAAAATGAAGGAGAGAATCCTAGAAGCAGCAAGAGATAAGGAGACAGTAACCTACAAAGGAGTTCCCATCAGACTGTCAGCTGATTTCTCAAAAGAGACCTTACAGGCAAGAAGGGGCTGGAAAAAAGTATTCCAAGCCCTGAAAGACAAGGACCTGCATCCCAGATTGCTCTATCCAGCAAAGCTTTCATTTAGAATGGAAGGGCAGATCAAGTGCTTCTCAGAAAAGGTCAAGTTAAAGGAGTTCATCATCACCAAGCCCTTATTATATGAAATGTTAAAGGGACTTATCTAAGAAAAAGAAGATAAAAAAACATGTATAGTAAAATGACAGCAAACTCGCAATGATTAACAACCACACCTAAAACAAAAACAAAAACAAAGCAAACAACTACAACAGGAACAGAACCACAGAAATGGAGAACACATGGAGGGTTAGCAACAGGGGAGTGGGAGGAGCATAGAGGGGGAAAAAGTATGGAGAATAAGTAGCATAGATGGTAGGTAGAAAATAGAAAGGGGGAGGGCAAGAATATTATGGGAAATGTAGAAGCTAAAGAACTTATGACACATGGACATGAACTGAAGGTGGGGAATGTGGGTGGGAGAGGGTGTGCGGGGTGGAGGGGAATGAACGGGGGTAATGGGACAACTGTAATAACATAATCAATAAAATATATTAAAAAAGAAATAATATTAACAGAGGTTGTTCAATAAATCCAAATACTCTGTCATTTATAGTAGATTTTGAAGAAAAAAATAAGCAACTTTGTTTAGAGGTGAAGTCTGCCATCTGCTGGGAAGAAAGGTGGCAGCAGCTGAGTTATATAACTACCTCTACTGAGGCCCTCTCCTAGCAACCTGTGTCTGTGTACTTCACATAAACACACACACACACACACACACACACACACACATGCACACTTCTTGCCATGGCATAACCAGGTGGGAATCAGCCCAAGTTCTCCTGGTACAGTGAAGACCTGGGTGAGCAGAGTTCCAACTGTAAGGCACTTCTGGCATAGAATAAGAATAGGCTTGTTTATTTCCAGCTTTTTGCATATCAAGAAAGGGTTATGGGTGTACTTTACCATAATTAATAGAAAAAAAGGAGGGAAGTGGGATCGCCACGTCAACTTCTCTGTAGGACTCACCAGGACGCCCTCTGCCCTCACTCACTCACTCTCCCAACCAGACTGGCTGGGTTTAGAAAAGTAATAAACATGCCTGCCTCAGCCTCTCCCCGTCCTGTTTCCTGGGATCCTGGGACCTGCAAACCGCACAGAGCATACATTCCCCCTGCTCCCAGGAATGGCAAGGCTCTGTTCCCTGCTGGAAACTCCCACACTGGGTGGGGGTTATATTCCATTCAGCGGCTACTAGCAAGTTCAGTATTTCCTCTCAACAAAACCACTTTCTCACACAGACTGCCATCTTCCTAACTCATGGCTGCAATCCTGGGTGGGAAAAAGGGAAGTGGGATTAAATGGGTCTCCCAATATCCAAATAAGAACTACCATTAGAAAAGGGTTAGAAACATATTCATTGGCAAAGGTGTCTGTACTCGCTGCCCCCACCTCTCTCCTTTCCCTTCTGAACCCACTCTAAACAGGTTTTCGTCCGACCACAGGGGCTGTGTTCGTTGACAGGATCCTCACACGGTCAGACAAAGGGCCGGGGCTGGTCTCCCTGCTCGGTATCAGCAGCATCGGACACAAAGTGGGTCACTTCCTCCTCAGCAGAACACCCCCTCACTCTTTCCCACGCCCCCACACTCTCCCGGTTTTCTCCCCACCTCATGGGTGCCGGCTCCTCCTCTCCTCCCGGGCCTCTCAGTGTTGGCTAACTCCAGGGGTCAGTGTTTTTCTTCTCTCTCCTCTGTATCACTCACTCACTCACTGGTATCACCCAGTCTTGCGCCCTTGAATATCGACTACATGACAATGACTTCCGGATCGGTACTGCTATCTCAGACAGCTCCTTGAAGTCTAGACTCATAGACAGGGCCTACTCGACAACTCCATACATGGACGCCCAAACTCCACCTCTCCGAAACCGAACCCTCGATCCCAAACACGCTCCATGTGCACACAGACTTCCCCGTCGCTGACGAAGACATGTCCAACCTTCCAGTCGCTTAGGACAAAACCTTAGTTTACCTTGACTCCTTTCCCCTCATAGGCCACATTCAACCCATTAGGCTGATTCATGAAATAAAACTTAATTCAACCTTTTTTCCTATCTTATTTTAATAATTGCAATCATTTCTCCTAAATGTTCTCTTGGCTACTATCTTTTCCTTCCAGTTAACTCTTTAAAAAAAAAGCCTTCCTTCTTTCCTTTCTTTTTTTTTCTTGATTTTAGAGAGAAAGAGACAGAAACATCGATTTACTGTTCCACTTACCGATGCCCTCACTGGTTGCTTCCTGTGCGTGCCCTGACCAGGGACGGAGCTTGCAACCTTGGTATCTGGACAACGTTCTAACCAACTGAGCTCCCCAGGTAGGGCCAGCTTACTCTTCACATGGCATCCAGAAGATCAATTTAAAATATAAATCTAATCATGTGACTTTCCTACTTGAAACCCTATAAAGACTCCTTTTTCATTCAAAGTAAAAGCTGAGTCCTTACGCTGGCCAGCGGGCCCTCATCACTGCGCTGACGCCCTCTCCTATGATGCTCCCCTGCTCATTCCACTTTGGCTTCTCTGCTGTTCCCTGAATTCAGAGGCACACTCCTGCCCTGGGGCCTGCACACCAACACTCTTCCCCAGACACTCCTGCTCCTCTCCAGACGTCTCGTCTAAGATGTTCAACTCTCACTTTCTCAACAAGGCCTGTAGGACTCTCCCACCCCTACCCCGGCCCCCCTTTCTGATTTACTGTCCAATGTGAATTGGCAGAGGAACTCTGATTTGGTACCCGGCCTCCTTCCATCTAATGGTTTCTGCCTTGGCCAGTTTCTCTGGAGACGTTTCCACTTAGCCAATGTATAGTACCAGCCGGAAGGGGTAAGATAGAGAAGATGGAGAAGGCTTTCAACTGCCTTGACACAGAAGTAATATAGACCATTTCCTAACACATTTCACTGGTGAAACTAATCACATGGCTCCCACTGACGGCAAGGAGGGTGGGCTCTACGCATATATGCTAGTTATATGTCCAGGAAGAAAAGGAAAACTTGGAGTCCTGGTGAGTACTCCTAATCATTAAGTATCTTTTTGCTACCTTTTCCTAAACATTAAACACACTCAAACCCTTCTAGCCCTCAAAAGAAAACCTGAAGTCCCACCCAGTCAGCCAGTGTACCTAACTACAAGTCCAGAACTCTGGGTATAGCACAGTCTTCTTCATCAAGCTCACGTGTAGCTCTTTATGATGCAACCTGTGACCTAAAAAAATCAAGCCATGTGCACCCTCCCTCCACAGTCCCACGATGCAGTGGTGGGCCAGGCGCAGGAGGCTCCTGCTCATCCAGTACTGCGTCCAGCCGGGCACTGGCATGCCCTCCTCAGGGGCCATATAACCTTCAGAACCCACTTCCCACCAGAGCAAGTTCTGGGTCTTTAGAAAGAGGTTTTCAAGCTCAAATAGTCAATGGTTTGTTCAGTCCAGGCTCACGGTTTTTGTCAATGTAATTCCCCCCAAAACCACTCAGTACGCCTCCGATCTGTGTGTTTCCCATCAGTTCCCTGTGTCAGTAATGATGAAGTTCTTTCCTAGACACAATTCTCAGGCCTGCGTTATGTCTTTGCCTCCATGACTCTTGCTTTCAACGTACAGTAGCCACCTGGAGTCCACATGAATCAGCAGGTCAGTGGTTTCCAAAGTTGGCTGCACAATACATGAAATTTCTTGGGGGAACTTTTAAAAAACTGCCTGTGTCCAGGTTTCATGTAACCCCCGGACCATTAAATCAGAAGCTGTGCAGGTGAAACCAAGGCGATTCTGATGAGCACCCAAGAACGAGCACCTGTGCCCTTCACCTGACCCTTGCCACAGGACTGAGCCGCTTCTGCTGACCTGTTGCTCCAAGCCTTTCTCAACTCTTACCTCCTGCTCTCTAGGGTCTAGAAAGAGTCTGTTTTTTCCTTTCAGTGTCCCAAGGGTCAGAACTTTCTCTATTCCCTTTCAGTTTTTGCTTGAGAACTAGCAAATTCTTTCAGAAGCTCACCTCTTCCTCGTGATACCTTGTCGACCACAGCTAACACACACAGTCACCCTCTGATCCTTCCCAACATTTAGCCTCGAGCTCAGTCGGCAGGAGGTGTGCCTTCCAGTTACCACAGGTAACAAGTCTGCCCAACTGGCCACCACTGTACAACATGGGCTGGTCTCTCCTAGCTCCAAGGCCAGTGTCCTCGTAAGTGTGCCACCGGAAGGCTAAGCCCATGACACACCTCTCGAGGTTTTGTTCTGAGAGCACTCCACTCCTCGTACCAGCTGCTGTGAAAACACTAAAACCTCAGTAGCTAACCACAACGTTTCCTTCTTGCTCCCTACAAAGTCAAGCAGGTCGGCAAGATACTCTTCTCAACCCATTACTCAAGAAACTAGTTTCCTTTCATTTTATGGTTTCACCCTCATCTGGGTCCTAATGAAGTTCTCTCCGCTAAGCTCACCGAGAGGATAGGAAAGGCACCCAGCTGTTAACTGTCTTGCCCTGGGAAGGCACGTATCACTCTGCTCACGTTCCACCGGTGAGAACCACTCCCACGGTCCGGCCGAGACACCGGGGACCGAGAAATAGGTCAGGTGTGGGCCCGGCAAGAACAGGAAAACAGTGAGGCTGGCGAGCGCCGGCTGCCTCTTTCACGCCCTTTAAACGCGAAGCCGCACAAGGGCAGGAATCTGCATCTGGTTTGTTGCTTGAGGCGTCATCCCTCATGCCTGCTACAGTGTCTGGCGCACAGCAGGTGCTCAACAACCGTCTTCTGAATGAATAATGAATGAACAGGACGAGTCGTGGAGATTCCATATGGCATTTTTTATATAACAAAGGCAAATGAATGGATTGCTGACTCAAAGAATAATGAATTAGACTGCATAGTTACTTAGATAAAACATTAAGCAGAAGCTTTTGGAAAAATCAAAACAGACTTCTGAGCACCGACACTACATACACATAATAAATCCACAATGAGAATTCACATACGAGCTGGTTCAATGCACACCAGATTCATGTACTGTGAACACAGAGAAACATTTATTCAACATATGGGTACAAACACAGAGGACAATCTTCAAAGAAATTACTTTTGAATGACCACACATCTTTTTGTTAAGTGGAAACTTTTTTCTCACCATCGGCCTCAAAAGTCACCCTGCGGTGGGAGGGCTTGACTGGGAGTAAAGGGGAGAAAACTGTACTTGAACAATCATTAAAAAAAAAAAAATTCACCCTGCGCTTTCTCAGAGAGCAAAGGCGTCGCACACACAGAGTTCTGACCTTGAAACCAGCCGTGCACACGCGTCTGCCATGTGACACACACTCGTCAGAATTCACAACTGACACCTGCAGACACCAGCTTCAAACTTACGCATGCTGATAACACTTGATTTTTCTTGAAATCTGAAGCCATTGTAGCAAAAATGAATTCATAAAATAGGAAAAATAAAAGCGCTGAAATAAAAATAACAAATGGGGGTAAGGCCCACTTTACAAGAGTGTTGTGAGGCTGAAACAGAAGTATGGCCATTCGCTTGTGATGTTCTTACTTTTCCTAATGCAGGTTCCAGCTCAATGAAAAGGCAACACAGAGCATGAAGAATTGCTTTGTGAATCATAAGGCAACATTTCAACAGTCACTTATATTTAAATGAATGTAAAATTCTCATTTCCAAAAGGGTAACTATAAGTTAGTTAAATGAGCAAGTTCAAACTAAGGTGAACGAGAAGATGCCCCTTCTCCCGGCGCAAACATCGAGAACGAGAACGAGAACTGTCATTAGCAGCCACCCAGGGAGTCCACTGTTACTGTTACAGACGTAATGGAGCGAAGAGCTATCTCAGTGGAAAGCGATAGACTCTGAACAGAAAACTGTGGGGAAAACATTAACAGACCAAAGAACAGATACCTGTACTTTAGGAGGGAAAAAAGTGACAACTGAAAATGTATAAATTCTCTCTATTCAATGAAAAAGAGAACAAATGGCCTGGTTTTAGTTTTTCCTTTGTTAAAAAAAATTAAAATAACTCCAAGAAGATACTGGAATTTATAATACAACAAGGCCAAGATTAGGATGTTCAATTTAACAAAATTTTATGGTTAACTGTAGCTGAAAAACTATAGAATAGAGAAAGAAATCTCTAACATGTTGCCGGAGATGCAGAAAGTAAAGTGTACATTTCGGTGGAAGTTTTTGCTTAAAAAAAAAAAAAAACAAAAAAAACTAATTCCTGATATAAACTTACTTGTTTTTTCTTGGTTGACTTTTAAGAGGGCAGACTAGAAAATAAATTTTTTTTACTTAATACTTGAAGTCCAGTAGAATGGCCAGACTTAACAACCTAAATCGTGAATTATGCTAATAACTCTGCATATTTTTCCACCCTTTAGCAAACCAACCAACCAACAATGAAAGTTAGAGAAAACGATTCTAAGACAAAGCTACAGGAACATTTTGGAAATAAAAGTATGGCCTTTTAAAAACTGGAAATAAATTGAAAGAAGGGAAGAAAATTACTGATACTCAACTTGTTACATGATTTATAAACACCACACAAATATCTGACATCACCTGCATCTAAATATTGTTCTTTTTAAAAGACTACTTTTGAAAGTAAGGACACTAATGTGGCAACTGTAAATATATACTATTTTCCCAAACTCAGAAAGGCAAAAATTTAACTTCTTTATTTCACGCAGCTTTCTTTACAACATTTAAGCCCTATAAACAGCCCTAGCCAGGTAGTTCAGTTGGTTAGAGCATCATCCCGACATGAAGGCTGCAAGTTCAATTCCCAGTCAGGGCACATATGAGAATGAACCAATGAGTGTGCAAGGAAGTGAAACAACAAATCCTCCTCCCCCATTCTCTCTAAAAATCAGTTAAAAAATTTAAACCTTATAAACATTAAGAAAATTTGTTTGAAAAAAAAGGAACTTTAAATCTTACTGAAAGATGACAGAGTAAGCATTTAGAAGGTATCTCGTACAATTTTACAATGAGAAAAAACTAGTTTTTTACTTTGGAAAGAGGGCGTTGTAACATTCCATTTTACTGAATAAAAGGAACCACTGCAAGTGTAATAGTGTATCCATCTCCCAGAACTTTAAAAATTCTGCTCTCTGCCCTGGCTGGTGTGGCTCAGTGGATTGAGAGCTGGCCTGTGATCCAAATGGTCACCAGTTCGATTCCCAGTCAGGGCACATGCCTGGGTTTGGGGCCAGGTCCCCAGTTGGGGGTGCACAAGAGGCAACCACACATTAATGTCTCTCTCTCTCTCTCTCAAACTAAACAAAATCTTTAAAAATATACAAAAATAAATAAACAAAGAAATAAAAATTCTGCTTTCAATATTAAGCGATGAAGCACAACATCCTCGCAACCCCAGCCTTAAAGGTCAGGGTTACGATCTCATTACACAACATCCTCATTTGTGGGCGTCTGGCTGGAAGCAGGCCCAACGCTGACACTGAGGACACGGAAGCCCAGTTGGGGACACAGACGAAACACAAAGCGGTTACCCAGGAGGAATGCTCCTTCATCTGGTGCTGGTTGCTGTGAGAACCACTGGCATGGCCACGCCAAAAGCAGTTCTGGCAGAGCTGGTAGTTGTGGCACTGCTGGCATCGGTACCGGAAGCCCATCATGCTCTCGCATCGGCAGTAGGAGCACTCCACGGGGTGGAAGACTGGGAGGAGGCCGAGGACGCGGGGTGCGTGCAGGGCGGAGGAGACGAGAAGGGGTAAGAGGGAGAAAAGATCATTTTCACTTGGAGAATAAAGTCAATGCAGTGGAAACCAAATCTAATATAAAAAAGCAAGGGTGAAAACAAAATTAGAACTGACGATTCCAAGTCATCTCCTAGTCAGTTCATTTAACCAGCCATTTATTAGAATAAAAAAGAAAGACAGTAAGAAAAAAATGTTTTTCAAACACCTCAGAAAACAGCCAATTTCTTTTCTCCCCCCTCAAGAGTTTATTTAAAATCAACTGGGCTGTATTTCCGAAGTGAATTTGTCTGCTCACAGCTTAGTGCTGCCGCTTCACCCTGGGCAGTGACTGTTTCCACAGCCTTTTTAACCTTCCATGGCTCCCAGTGGCCACAGCCCACAGCCAAGTTCAGAGGTGCCGGCCTGGCCTCTCTGGCACATCCTCTCCAGCCCCACTAAGCAATGTTTCTAGCCCTCCTCCCTCCAGCCCCCGGGAAGAGCGCAGGACTTGGTGGGGGCGGGGAAGCAGAGCACTGAGACAGCAGGGAGAAAGGGTACTGCCGAGGCCTGCTGTCTCCGCAGGGCTGCCTGAGTCACAGCCTTGCAAATACAGCCAGCATCGGCTTCCCCTCCTATCCTCCTGCTGCCAATTTCTTTCTTTAAAATGAAACTCCTGTTTCTTGAAATTTAGATGAGGATACAAATAAGGAGGAAAGAAAAACCTTCACTCCAAAATTCCTGTTCCAAACCTACTGCTCTTTTAAGATCTACTACGTATCACGGTGAGGTGTACGTGTGTGAGTTTGTTTCCTTCACTAACATAAAATCCATGAGCACCAGGATGAGTACCGTGTATCACTGTTACTGCAAACAGTATTTTACACAGCTCCCTGGAACGAGGACTTGCAAATGTTTCCTGAATTAAATATGGCCACACACCTGGGCTCGAGAGGTAACTGGTAAAAAGTAAGACATGACATATTTAAATAGCAGTTTGGGCCAAGAGCTCTAGGTAGTACCATAAAAATAAAATACTCTAGACCAAGGAAGGGACAGTAATTTGGAGGAGGGGAAACTCCATGATCTGCGGCTCTTTTCTCCACCACGCTGGGCTTCTTACCTTATGAAAAACTGTCAGATGGCAATAAGGATTCATAAAGACTTTACTGGGCCCTGGCTGGTGTAGCTCAGTGGATTGAGTGCCAGCCTACAAACCAAAGGGTTGCCAGTTCGATTCCCAGTAAGGGCACATGCCTGAGTTGTGGGTCAGGTCCCCAGTAAGGGGAGCTTAAAGGCAACCACACACTGATATTTATCTCCGCCTGCCCCCCTTCCTCTCTCTAAAAATAAATAAATACATAAAATCTTAAAACAAAAAAAAAAGATTTTACTGGGATTCTCTTAGAGCCAGAAAATCTAGTTCACTGAGTGGGAAGTCTAGTTCACAGTTGTATATTATAGATTATTATTTATATTTTTAAATTTTGGTAATATAATTGTTCCCTGTGGCAATTCAATTCTGAATAGAAGAAATGAAAGTCAGCAGGCAATATGGATATATGAGGGGGGATCCACCCCAAAATGGAATTATCTTCTGCAGGGTGGGCCCCTTATAGTACAGACTTCCCCCACTAGGTGAGTGTTCTAGGAACCCATCTGTATCAGTGTACCAGCTGGTGTTGTTGTGAGAGGCTGCGTTCAGCTTCAGTGAATTTTTTTGAAGACTCTTTCAATGCATTTGCCCATTTCATGAAGAGTGATTTACAAGTGCACCAGCCCACATCATGCTGAGCATTCAGCAGTTTTTGACCAAAATCTGCATCAACCCTGTGCCCCACCCCCCCTATTCGCCCCATCTCGCCCCAGTGACTTTTTCTTATTTCCCTGAATCAAAAAAGTCCTCAAAAGGAAACGTTTTGTTGATGTGGAAGAGGTAAAACAAAAAAACTGCTGGAGCACTAAAAGTCATCAAAATTGACGTATTCAAAACTGTTTTGAGCAGCAGAAAGAACATCTAGACAGGTGTATTGGATCAAATGGCGAGAGTACTTTGAAGGTGACTGAAGTTCAAACATCAAAGGATAAATACACAATTTTTTACAAATAAATTCCATTTTTGGGGGGTCCCCCTCATAGTATTCAAATCTTCAATCTCAATGACTCTTTCTAGCACTTTATATACAAAGCAATCTTATCTCAATTTTAAGGATTTTTAGTCCTACTTCCAAAAATGTAGATTAACTAGGAAATCAAGAGTAAAAAAAAAAATATTGAGCACTAGATGAGGAAAACAATTAACAAGATAAGAAAGACAAAAAGAAAAGTAAAATACAAATGAGAATTCCAAAGGACATACTTCCTCTAAGAAATTCAAGCTTTTATCACAAAAAAATTTCTAAGGAATCATAAAAATGCTGAGTCTGTGTTCCAAATTAAAACTATACAACTTAGCAGAGTTCCTCCAGAAAACATACTCCTGAATCAGTCTAAATCAGTGCATGCAACGTAAGCGCACCGATACATATAATCCCATGCAATAATTCGGGGGCAGTATTAAGTGACATGTGTATCAGTATTAAACTCCCAAGTATGCTCTGATCATTTTGGTTGATCATGTATGTCTATGTGATTTTTCCTCTCTGGTAACTGGTCAAGAGACAGCCAGCCCTCACATTAGTCAGTGGAGTGGGTGACCAGGCAGAAAACGCAGAGAACCAGAATGAGGACAGAGTTGACAAGTGTGCTGGGTCAAATAGAAATGAGATCAAGTTTTGGTAAAGTATTCTTTTTGGAATACTTTATTTTATTCCGAAAAGAATATTTCATTCCAAAAATACTTTTTTTGGAATAACTACCACATCATGTGGTAGTTAACTTCTGAAATACTTACTATATATCATTGAGTTAGTAAATCAGTATTAAAAAATGCAACTTTTGCTTAAGCACATAAATATTTGTCCTTATAAACAGTAACTTCAATACAATTTGAGTGATGAATTTCATAAGAAGGGCCCAAACAACAAAAAACCCTAAAATCACCATAATTTAATTTTTCTATCATAAATATTAAGATATGTAGATAAATGTTAGTGTGGTAGGTAATGTTTTATTTTCTAGGTATTCCAATAAATTCATAATATTTCTGTTTCTAAGAAAAATATCAATAACCATATAAGGATGTAATCAATAAATAATACAAATTCATAATAAAATGTTCATATGAATAATAATACATCAAGAAAAATGAGTTTCTTTCTACCTGGTATAGCAGATGCAAAATTATTTTATGAAAAGGAATTGTCTATAAAGCTATGAAAACATTTAAGGCCTTGAAAGTAGTGCCTCCAAAAGAACCAATAATACTGTAATAATTTAACAGTATAAATCTCTATCAAAAAATCCTATTAAAAATTTTAGTTCTTTCACTCTAGTCAAGAGATACTGAACCTTTAAGAAAATACTCCTGGATCTAAGGTACTTGTGCGCCAAAGCCACAAGTTTAAAAGTAAAAACAGTATGGATAAGAGGGGGAGAAAATAAAAATTTATGAAAGTGCGTTCCATGCTCACAAAAGGAGAAAGAGGACTCTGCTTCCAGTGCCTCTCAGCCAGTGCTGTTCTTGTGTGGAAGGGGGAGGGAGCCTCGGAGAGGTCAGGCTGCAGAGAAAAACCGCAGCCTCCCTTTCATAAACAACCTGAGCAAGGAGATCAAGCGAGAGCAACGGCAGACGAAAAGGAGTAAGTCACTAAGAGGTAAGTGCCATTTCCATTCCAAGTGAAACAAAGGTTTAAACCAAATTACTGGGAAGGATCCTGAGAGTAATCCAAGGTAAAATAGTAAAAAACTGAAGATGTGTGAAGTTCTTTCTTAGCCACTTTCCTTCAAACGACTCAAAAACAGTTCTAGTTTCAGTGGCTGAAATTGAATGTATCCACTTTTTTAGATCTATGATTTTTATGAATCAAAGGGACAGAGAAGCCACGACTAAATCAGGTGCGCTCCAACCCAAACCAGCACCTGGAACCTCGGGGGCAGGGGGCGGGGGGAGCCTGGAGTTAGAGCCACAGGGTTTCAGGGCCTGCGGTTACTACTTCTGAGCACCCTATCTAAGGAATAAGACCCCCACCACTTCTTTTTTTGAGACATATTCTTCCCTTGAAAGCTAAAGTCACAAATTCAAATGATAAAGTGCCAGCAAAAGTCAATTATAATTTCAATCGTAAGAGATATGGACATGACCAACGCCCCCAGTGCACACTTCCTGCAGCGCAAGGGATTGCGGAGTGGGTCCTGCTTACCGTTCTCCACGTGGGCGAGCCTGTGCATGAGAGGCAGCCAGACAAGGCACTGGGGAGGAGGGTCGGCCATCATAGTGTCTAAGAACATGTTCAGCATTATCTTTTTCTGTGAAGAAAAGAAAAACAGATACACTTCAGATTTTTCAAGTACCTCTGAACTCCAAGACTGAGTTTACTTAGGACTCCCCCAGCCAAGCCATGATAAATTACACGTGGAGTTTTACAGCAAAATAAAAGGTTTTACACTACTACAGACACTGCCACACACTGTACTATACACCACTCCTATATTGAAATGCATTTCCACCTACATCGCTTTATCTGAGTCTTAAAACAACTGCATAAGGTAAATAAGTTAGGTATTACTATCTTTGTTTTACAGATGAGAAAAATCAAAGAACAGAGCATGTAAACGACTTGTAAAGGTCCTGCCAAAATCAGAGACAGAGCAGGACTAGAACTCGGACAACGCCCTCGAGTCCCCACTCCTGCTGCACAGCGGGAGCACCTGCCCCGCCCCGGGGCACAGACACTCCCTCACTGCCGCATCCGGGGCGGGGCCAGGCACTCAACGGGCAGTGAGCAAGCAGTCGCGGGAAGAACAACGTGAGGGGCACTCGTGGCCACCACTGAACCACCTTCTCGTTTACAGAAGGGAGAACTGAAGCTCAGAGGAGTGAGTTGTTTGACCCAGGCACAGAGACGGCTGTAAGGAGGATGCGATCAGAACCTAACTATCCAAATGCCCATCACGGTACGCCCTCCATTACACCCTCTCCCTGGCTGGACTGCATTCTTCTGTCCTATCGCTATTTCTCTCTTTTAAACCAATGTACAGCAAGCTTACAATGTGTGGGGAACACTGATAAAATTCCGTCCCATGCAGACCCAGAAACTGAGAAAACAGCCTAGAATAAAAATAGTCAAATGATGTAGACAGAACACGTTCTCAACGATATTCCAAATTAAAGAATTTTCTTTTGATTTTCTCTAACCCACAAAACACCTTCCTACCTCCAAAAAGAAAGGAACGAGGAGGAAAAGGCAGTCCATAGAACCAGATGTTAGAGTTCTGTCTCTGTGACCTGGACACCTAGGTCCCACTGCAAACCTCATTCTGAAAGGAGAGCAAAGGCGAAGGCCAACACAGGAGAGTCAGAGATGCACAGCCCGGTGCACAGGCCCCTGCCAGGCCTGGTCCCCCCACTCAAAGGCTGGGGCTCGGGGGGAACTGAGCACTGGGGCTGGGGTGAAGCCACAAGGCACCCAGAGTGTCATCTCCCCTCTCCCAAGCTCTGCCTTCTCGGTCCCACCACTTTATTTAATGGGAAAAACAGGGCATAAAAATTACAGGGCTTCCCCATAAAACTTTAAAACACTTCAGAAAAAAAGGGCAGAAAACATCAAATTGGTGAGAGTGGACAAATATTTTGCCAGTCTATTACAAAGCAACTTGGACTTTGACCACTAATGCATTTGACACAGCGTTGAAGCAAGGAGTGCAGGCAGCGTGGCATCTGGCCAGGCGGACAAGCGCCTCCGGGAGCTTCCGCGACCCACTGCAACACCTTCCAACGCTGGTCCCAGCACACAGATGCGGGACCACACAGACTGAAGTGCGGGTATCTTTTTGGCAATCTGTGAGAATCTTGGTTCTATTACAAGCAAACTGGAAGTCATTCTTATTGGAAAGAGTCTTTAAAAGAAGAAACTGGTAGCTATGGCTGGTTGGCTCAGCAAATTGGGTGCCAGCCTGTGAACCAAAGGGGTCATCAGTTCAATTCCCAGTCAGGGTACATGCCTGGGTTGCAGGCCAGGTCCCCAGTAGGGGGCGTGTGAGAGACAACCATACACTGATGTTTCCCTCCCTCTTCTTCTCCCTCCCTTCCCTCTCTCCCTAAAATCAATAAGCATGTCCTCAGGTAAGGATTTAAAAAAAGTTTTAGTTCACCAATCATGGAATTTAACTTTTTTTCAATGTTCAAGACAAAAAGGAACAATTAGATTTACTATCTCAGAAGACCCTCATAGACACGCTCAGGATCGGTTTCCAGAAGCTGTCCTAAGGTCACGCTGTCATGTGAAGTCCCCTGAAAGTGTGAGAAATGAAACCAGAACTATACCCCAGTTTCCGTCTTCCATTAACATGTGATTTGGGGGGGAAAATCAGTTAACAATCTGGTTTCGGCTTTCTCATTTCTCAAGGGCATGGTCAGGGGTACCCCTGGGAGGTCCCTAAAACATTTTCAGAAAGTTCACTAAGCCAAAACTATTTTCATAGTAATACTAAGACACGACTGCTAGTTTCCATACCATTCTCCTATGAGTGTACGGTGGGGTGTCCCAGAGGCGATCTGGCAAATCCACAATTACCTCTAAAAGCTAGGAAAACACTCCTCCTCCTTCCAGCGACCTGCCTGCGCAAGCCCAGACTTCCTTCCTACACTTTCACCGAAACCCAGCACAACAGACAGAATGGGTTAGCGACTACGAGACACCAGCTGTCTTCAACTAAGCAAATCCGAGATCCACAAAAATATAAAACAATGGCATTCTCATTAATTTTTTTAATTTTGGAATAGCTATTTTTTCATTAAAATATATTACTTATTACTAGTTACTTATATGTTATTATCTTAACATGCAATGGGTTTATGATTGTTTTTTCAATGACTTAAACTACTCTTTAATTTATCCATTTTAATTTATAATATGGAGATATTGATAGACATAACCCACACAAACAAAAGCTCTTGGGGGTCCTCAATACTTTGTATTGTCACGAAGTCCTGAGATCAAAACTTTGAGAATTTTATGGGATAGAATTCCAGCTTAAAAACTGTGACTTACTACATTACTGTGTGAAAGGCTGACTCTTTTTTCTCCCTTTTTGTTTTATTTTATTTTTCCTCTTGAGTTGAACACATCCTTTGCATATCTCCTTATTTTTTATAACACAAAAATATTTATAACACACTATAATAAAATTGCAAACAATGCAAATTTGCCCCCTATGGTTCTCATTTTTCT
This sequence comes from Tonatia bakeri, assembly GCA_004024845.1. Classification (NCBI taxonomy): domain Eukaryota; kingdom Metazoa; phylum Chordata; class Mammalia; order Chiroptera; family Phyllostomidae; genus Tonatia; species Tonatia bakeri. Next base: position 44,758 of record PVIA01007083.1, on the reverse strand, counting down.
GTCTCCCTCCAAATGTATAAATGTTTCTATGTGATTATGTGCACAGAGCAGTAAAAAACATATAATGTTTTTTCATTTAACATTTCATTAAACATTTTATTGTTTTGCTACAAGATCTTCATTTCTAATCACTTTAACAGCTGACCCACTCAGCAAACACCACGATCTGTGTATATACCTCCTCAATCGAGCGCCGAGGCTGTTTCTACCTTGGAATGCACTCCCACATCTCGTCTTAAAGAGGACTGTTTCTGTTTGTCACCTAATTCCTGCCCTCTGTCATTCTAATCCTCAATATCGACAGTTTATTACCCCGAATGCCATTCTCATTTCCCTCCCTCTGCCCTTGGCTGCATCTTCCCTGTTTCAAAAAGGAAGAGGAACCATCTCTGAAAAATGAGAAATGCAGAATCACATGAGGAAACAAGCAAAATAATTTAGTGTTAGATTATCATGGATGCAATTCCCCATCTCATCATTTCCATTAAAAACTCATATCCTTATGGGCAACAGGTAAATATTTCTTGTCCACTGCCCTTTTGCTTGGTAATTAGTTGTAAGTATAACATTTGGTTAACATATTTTTAAAAACTTTTAGATTAAAATGGCTTTACACAAACTTTTGTGTGGAGCCACAACACTATTTAACCTGACAAAGGCAAACACACTGGTTAGAAAAAACTGGTTATGGGACTAGCGCTATGGATCAGCCTTTCGATTCTTACTAGACACGGAATTTGTCCATGTCACAGGTTTATTCTGGACTTTGAAAATTAGAGTATTTTGTCATACACAACATAATGTTGCTGTGCTTTTTATCAGAGGTACTTTCATTTATTATAGCCAAAAGAAAAATTGGAGAAACTTCATCCTCCCCACTACAAAGACTGTTTCATCCGAGAAAACCGTGGAATAACGTCAAGGAAAACTGAGCCGCGAGAGCCTCCATGAGCTTCGAGCTTCTCTCAGCTTTCAAGCCAAAGACCCTGTCTCATGCCTCTTTGACTCAAGATCACCACCCAGCCCAGCACACCTCCACTGAGCACTGAGAGTTTTGCAGACACTGTTGTCGAGGGGACGGAAGGCCGAGGGAGACAGCGGGCGCCCTTGGGGTGGTGAGCTAGCTGTGACGTATTGTGGGGCTGCAGAGGAGGAAGGGCCGCCCTGCACTGATGCACTCGGAGTGTCAGACAAGAGGGGATGCGGCAGGGACCTGACACGCGAGGCCTCCTTGGAGGAGAGGGGTCGGGGTTACTGGCATTGCGGTGAGAGCTAGCTAACAGCATGAACAACAACGAGAACTGTGCTGCTCTCGATCACTCCAAAGGCACATCACTCAACAGGAGAGAAACGCAGATCAAAACTGTACTGAGGCAACATTCTCATCTTATCAGATTGGCAGAAACTCGTAAATGTAAGAACATGTGCTGCTGGCAGGGACGGGGAGAAACAGATGCCCTTACACACTGCCGGCGGGCAGGTACCAGGGGACATCACGGCTCCTGTGGCACTTGGGGAACCTCCAGAAAGCCCCCGGGGCAGGCTGGTGGAGGGGTCTGAGGAGGGCCATAGAGCCCAGGTGGACAGCGAGGCTGGGGCTAGATTGACGAACACCCTGGAGCCACGATAAAAACCTCATCCACTAGGAAACAGGAGTTAGTCGTGTGTTTTTAAGCAAAATGGGGACATCAGCAGAGCTGTATTTAAAGTGCTGACTCAAACTTGCTTATGATTAAAAGGAATAATAAGACAAAAGCAGTATCTGAGAGGGGCCATTAGGCCACCAAGTACAGACCCTGGAGACCCTGGTCTCCTAGTCCAGGGTCCTCAGTTTTGCTGGCGAAGAATTTTCCTGCTTCCCCTGAAGACTTGTGAGCACAAGGCTCGGGGGCAGGGGGTGGAGTGGGAGTTCCACCACTGCACCCCAGAGAAGGACCTGGGCCCCCAGCCCCCCACACTCCGTGTCCAGCAGCGCTCAGCCCGGCCACAGGCCAGGGGCAGGACTGAACACATCAGGACCGGTTTTCAGCTCCTGAGTAGGAACTGAGAGGGGCCAAGGTTGGGGGGCTGGAGGGGTGGGGAGCCTTTCCCACAGCAAATACACAGTTGGCACTGGTGTTGCTAACTGACAAAAGTCCTTTTTTAAAAAGAAAACAACTGCCCTGGCTGCTGTGGCTCGGTGTGTGTGCCGGCCTGCAAACTAGAGGGTTGCCAGTTCGACTCCCGGTCAGGGCACACACCTGGGTTGTAGACCAGGTCCCCAGCTGGAGGCACGCAAGAGGCGACTGATCACTGTTTCTCTCCCTCCTTCTCCCTCCCTTCCCCTTTGTCTAAAAATAAATAAAATCCTTTCTAAATGTAGGAAAACAAACCATATAGAAAAAGCCCATTTCAAAAAGAAACCCCAAACTCACTGAATTTAACTCCTGTATGAAACTCTGTCCCAGGTCTCATGGGTTTTGGTCACTCTTTCCGTCATTTCTACTATTTGGAACCCTTTTTGTCACCTTTTAGACCCAGGAAAATTCAACATTCCCGTGCTTCTTTGACTTTCCCACATTTGACATGTTTAAAACCAGAGACTGAGTTTTTTATAGGAATCTGAAGCGAGTGAAAGGCCGCAATTAGGTTGTGAGTTCGAAGGCCTGATAATCATGGCATAAAGTAATTCAGAGAATCCCAGACAGCGTTCTTAGATTACAATGGGAATTTTTAAAATATTCTCCACCATTTTAAACTGTTATTCCAATACTGGATCCTCCTTACAGGATGCACATTACCAGCGGGTCAGGACTGCTTTAGCTAGTGCTCCGCAGAACCACCACCCCTCGGGCAGATGTTGCTCTTCAACGACACTCCTTTGTACAAATTCCCTTCCCCGGCCTGGGACTACTTCATCCGACAGTAGCGTTCCAGAACCTGACCGGTTTTCTGCCTGACCAAGAGGAAGCCTCCGTGGACAGAGCTGGGTGCACATCAGATACAAGATCCCCCCCATCCCCCCCACCCCCGGGACTGTGGCGGTGTCTTCCTCATCCTCTCCCTCGGTTACAGCTCTGCAGGGCCCGTCAATGCCTGCAGGACACTCAGTACCGGGGTGCGTTCGGACAGCCCCATGTCGTTTGAAAACGCATATTCAGAGGGAAAAATGCAAACTGTGCTTTATTAGAATAAACTGAAGCACAGAGATATTTTTAACATGCTGAAAGATGATACTGCTATTTATGCTGAGAGAAAAAATAAATAATGTATAGAGGCTAATTTTCACAAAAACAATCAGCTGGCATGAGTACGAATTTGGGAAGAACGTCTCCTCAGACGTTACTAAAAATAACTCTCCAGGATTTATAGGTGCCCCCTTTAGTGCTGAAGTTGAGGCTCTCTAAACAAATTATAAAATATTGTTTGAAAGTCCGAATTCATATACATATGGATTCTTCACTTTAAATGTAAAAAGGGGTATATGTATGTTTTTGCTTATTTTGTGAATCAAAGTATCACAGGTCAGGAGAGTTTGTTTGTTTTATATTTTAACTTTTATGTTCAAATAATTTCAGACTTACAGAAAGGTTGTGAGAGACTATTTTAAAAATTCCATTTACCATGATCCCAGCACAGATGCCCCTCCACCCTTAAATACCTCACATCATACATATTTCTCAGAAAACAGGACATTCCCTTACCACAAATATCAAAATCAGGACATTAACATTCATTGACAGAATACTATTATCTAGTCTACAAGCTTTCCTTGGATTTTCCAGAATATCCCCATAACATCTTTTATAACAAGAGCAAAGCCTGGGTCATGGGTCGTGTTCAGGTTTCCCATCTCTGTGGCCCCCTGGGCTCTGGAAGAGTCCCTTAGTCTTCCTCCGTCTTTCTGACACCGACATCTTATGTTGCAGAAACCCCGCCCTTGGGAAGATGAGATGCCGGTGTGCTTCCCCTGCGGGAGTGCCGTAGTGGGGGGGAGCCCTCCCCCAGTGCGCCCTCCTGGGAGGCAGCAGTGTCAGCCTGTCCCTCTGACTGGTGACTGGCATTTCGTCACCTGGTTAAAGTGGTATTTGACACTTTAGTCATTTCTCCACTACAGAGTTACTGCTTCCTTTGTAATAAATAAATCTTTTTTTTTAAATTGTGCATTCATTCTTTTTTTTTTTAAAGATTTTATTTATTTATTTTTAGGGAGGGAAGGGAGAGGGAGAGAGAGAGAAACATCAATGTGCGGTTGCTGAGGGACATGGCCTGCAACCTAGGCATGTGCCCTGACTGGGAATTGAACCTGCGATGCCTGGTTCGCAGCCTGCGCTCAATCCACTGAGCTACACCAGCCAGGGCGTATAATAAATAAATCTTTTATGGGGAGATACTTTCACACTATGCCAATAGTCTCTTTCCATTAATCTTTCACCCATTAGTTAACATAGTTTTCTTCTTAATTCCCTTTCCAGAACTTTCCAAATATAGCAGGAAGCTCCTTTTATCTCATCTTTTCCTACAAAAAATGGACGCTACAGCCAGCACCCATTCCACCCCAAGGCACAGCTGATGTCTCAGGAAGGGACTCCTATCAGCCTCTGGGGAAGGGCCGTGGAAGGACACCCACGAACGCGGCGGAAACCAAATCCCTCATTCGTATGAAAACGGCAGCATGCACTCTGCGCTGGCTCACAGCAGGGGCGGGGGGTGGTGCAGGCGTGCAGCCCGGAGCTGCGCAGCTCGGCCTGTCTCCAGTGCTCCGGACACATGGGACGATGCTGCAGGGAGTTTCATGCCCAAACTCCCGGATCCCATGGTTCACAGAACTCATTAGAAAGAGTAATACATGTTCAGTAGCAATAATACAGACACTTCATCATGAACATTTTTCTTCAGATGTTCAGTCATTTAAAATATTTCAAATGTTATTTTTTCAGAAAATACTCCCCCACCCCTCAAAAAAGTTCTTGGGTGAATTTTAATCCCCCCTTTTCCAGCCCCCCAGACTCCCCACCCCTGACTTTAACCCCTGTTCCCTCCCGACTCAGGAGACCTATATCCCCAGACCGAGGTGACCTGGGCAGACCTGACAAAAGCTCGAGGGTGGGCGAGCGCCCCTCTGGGCTGCGGCTCTGCGACGCCGGCCTCACCTGCTGCGGGAAGCAGGCGCGGGCTGAGTGCTCCGTGTATCCGAAAGACGGCCCCTCGAAGACGGCGGTGGGGAGCTTCAGCACTTCCTTCAGAAACTGGTCAAACTTGCTAAATATCATTAAGCCGTTGGAGTCTGACATCTGGGAGAAAACATCTATGAGAACAAAACCAAATAAAGTCAAACTGTAAAGAAGTATCAACTTTGTATCAATGGCCCTAAGTCATTCGTATACCAGTCAGAAAGTATCATTTCCCAGAAAAGTATCGCAAAGTTGTTACAATGGTAATTGGCATGGATTCTTGTTCTTTATTGACACTGTGTGCTTACTTAGTTGATGAGGCCCCTGTCTCCCACCCACTTAAAATTTACCCTAAACATCGAATCAAATTTCCACTCATATCTGCTACTGTATACTTTTTCTGAGTATACAGTACTGAATTATATACATATATATATGCATATGTATTTATACCTCAGAACTTATAGGAGCATTATCTTTATTTCTTAACCTTTTTTATATATGTGTTTATACAAGACATGTCTGAGTGAGTAAATATATTAGCATATTGCTGATGGGGCATGAAAGAAATTGTATTATATTTATATGCTCATGTACTAATGATGCAATATTTCCATGACAGAATAAATTGGAAGGAAGCATGTTAAAAATATTCCATCGAATGAGTTCCAAAGTAGAATGAAAAGAACTCATAAACGTTTCTATCACAAGATACTTTGCTTCTGTAAGATCCTATTTTTACATAAACTCTGACCCAAGCAGAGTACCGTTACTGGGAAAGAAGTCTCCAGCAACAGTACCATTTCTTTATCTTCATGAAGAGAGTTTCCCGTCTCCAGTTACTTATCCCTTTCCTCTCACCCACAGTTGGGGAGAAAAAGAGAAAAAACTAGGAACTCAAAAAGTACTTAACAAAGAAATGTGACCTAAGATTTTTTTCAAATTACTGAGCTTCCTTACAAACCAATTGGTAAGTTAAATATGCACACAATCACAAAAATCATTTCCTGAGGCCTTCCCAAACATAGCTTTTTGAGTAGCCATACTCTATGTGTTCACAATGAACACGTACATTGTATGTAATAGATTTAGGTAATGTGCATGTACACATTACTCTTTAGGTTCAATTTGGGGAATCTGTCCCAAAACATTAGGTTTAGGGTGGGAAAACATTCAAAATACATTAATGAAAGAAAGATCAACTGTTAAATGTTCGGTTCCACAGGTTAACTTTTAAGGGGTTACAAAACAGGAAATTAGCAAAAGAATGAACATCTTCAGTACATCCCCTCATGTCAGCTACTAGTTTGTAGTTAAAGTATTAAATAACCATACAGGTGGGCAACAGGCAACCAAAGGCTCAAAGAAGTGTAGTCCTAGTGGAAAGTAAAATCCATTAATTAATAAATACTGTGCCGCCCAAATTCTTACTATGGGGTTCGAGTGTCAAGCACTCTGCTAGGTATTTCAAAACACAACAAACAAATCTGACTCCTTATCTTTCATGAAACTTTCAGTGTAGCTGAAAAAAATAAGATACACGTGAAGCAAAGAATTAAGTGCAATAAAACAGGAGAGGCATAAAGACACTTGTTAAACCTTACCATTTGCCAGGTGCCACAATAGACAGCTATGGCTGAGTCTGCCTACAGCCCCCCAACATTCTTATCTCCTTCTTCTTTAGTAATAGCAGAGTAATTTTATTTTGTGCAGCTATGTAGCCAATGAAGAGATTAAGCTTCACAGCCTCCTTTTAGTAAATTGTAGTCATGCAACTAAGTGCTGGCTAAAGAGACTAAACAGAAGGGTTGTGAGACACTTCCAGGTTAAAGCAACCTAACTAAGGTAGGAAGTAGACCAATTTTTCCTGCCTCCTTTTGCTACCTGGAATGCAGTGATGATGGCTAGTGCTCCAGCAGCCACCTTGGAATACATGGTAATCCCAGTGTTGATATAGAAACCATGCACTAGAATGACAGATAACAAAGACAGAGGAAGCCTGGTCCCAGATGAGCATGAAGCCACCTACCAGACCAGCCCTGGACTACCTACTCCTGCACTTCTTGCACACAAGAAAAAAATATACTTCAACTTGAAGACACTATTATCCTAAGTTTTTGTTTTCATGCAACAACCCTTAACACTAAACATCATCTCATTTTACTTTCACAAAGAGGTGTGTATATGCATACATGCATATATGTATGCACATGATTCTTTAAAATTTATAGATAAGAGCCCTGGCTGGTGTGGCTCAGTGGACTGAGCACCAGCCTGTGGACTGAAGGGTCGCCAGTTTGGTTCCCAGTCAGAGCATGTGGCTGGGTCACAGGCCAGATCCCTTGCTGGGGTGTGTGCAAGGCTACTGGTGTATCTCTCATACATCAGTGTTTCTCTCCCTTTCTTTCTCCCTCCCTTACTATCTCTCTGAAATAAATAAATAAAATCTTTTTTAAAAATAGAAAAAAATTACAGATAAGAAAACTAGTTTAGAAAGACTAACTTGTCTAAGGTCAAAAAGTTAGTAAGTGGCTAAATCAAGATTTAAACCCACACTTACCTGACTCTAAAGAAATTCCACCACACCACACCTCTTCCAACTACAGTGCAGAACAGACACAAAAGCACACAGGCAGAAGTGTCAAGGAAGGAGCTCAGAAGCTGGGCCTTGAAAGATACGATTTGGCACGAGAAGGTCAAAACAGCCTGGGGGTGAGGGTTTGGGGACACAACTAGGGAAGAGAAGGATAAAAGTCTCCATGACAGGAATTTATAGTGTCTCAACTAATGATGACAAGCAAGAAACAGTGCACTGAAGAGAACATTCTATGAAAGACTGTTTACATTGAGAAATAAACGTAAATAAAGATTAAATAAGTACGCTATGAATGAAAACTTTGAAAGAGGAAAGCAACTTGAACTTGGTTTAGAAACTCTTAAGTAGGGAGGACATATTTATAGAGCTAGGTTTCAAGAAAATGAGACTCACTGACTGGCAGAAGGAATGACAAAGGAGGGGTCGGGGCCACAGTAGGGACTGTTTGGGGGAGGGGGATCCACTCCAATGCACTTCAATGCAGCGAACTGCAGTGGATGGCAGGCTGGATCAGAGAATAAAGGAATCTAAGAAGTTAGGGTTCTTCTAGATTTGCAGCTTGGGAAAATGCTGACAACCCTGAGTGAAACAAACAAGCAGAAGATCGAGATGCCGAGCTGTGAACACGACTGTAATCAGCAAATTTCCGAGTGGAGCGGCCCTGCAGGCAGTGAGAGAGCGAGCACTGGGCCACAGTTCGAGACCACAGACACCGAGATTTGAAGATGTTACCAACTCCGTGAATAACGGAAGTCCTCTGAAGGAAGGAGAAGCAGCTGGCTTCTATCCTCACCACAAGGACAACAATCACCCGCTACATCTGGACAGAAACCAAGAGTCAGCAGGGGTGTGGCGGACACCGCAAGGGACCTGCTGCTGGGGCCGCCTTCTAGTGCTCGTGCACCGCACCGGTCGCACCCTGATGGCGCTCAGAAGGGCAGTGTGTGCCGCTTAAAAATGACTCCCCAGCCTCTTCTGCGCATCGCAACTCTGGAGTGGATTTCTGACAAAAGCTTTTGCTTTCCTGAAAAAGGCCTCTCCTTCTTCCTACTTGGAATGAGTACATGAGGCCTGGCACAGAGCAATCCCTCACGAACCTCGGGAGGCAACCCACATGACAGACAGAGCAGGGAGACAGGACCCCCAGTCTCTGGAGACATCCCTACGTCACGGTGCTAACTCTGGACTTACCAGCCCATGGACTTAGTCCACATGAGAAAAATAAACCACAGTGGTTTTAAGCCACTGTTAGTCGAATTTCTGTTGGCACTCAACACATTCCAAATTGATAAACCAGCAGGTTATTAACTTGTAGCCACTAATGGTAGAAATACTCAAGACCAGACACTCTGGCTACCAAATCTATAAATACACAGAGTGTAATTACACAATCAAAAAAACGTGTGTGTGTATACCCTCACCGACAAATTAGAACCTAACTCATTCAGAGCAAGAAAAGTGAGTGATTAGACAGTGAAGTGACTAACTACCCCATTCAGTAAAGTATTATTTTCAGTCATACATATATCAGGTAGATTCAAAGTAGTAAAGATTTGATTCAAGAAAAAAACCATAACTTAACAGGCCCAGATTACAGCAGCAAGAGAACCAGCAGAAACACATTTGTTAGTGGATTTGTGTTCAGAAGAGAAACACTACTACTCCTCGAAATTGAAGGTATGGGTAAGTAATCACTTGGAAGTCATTGCTTCTTGAATTACTGGTTTAAAAAGTATTTTTAGATTACTGTTTCTATAAGAAAAACAACTGCTAATTTTTTACATCTTAAATGAAGTACAACAATGAATCTAAGTCAGTGTGATTCACTATGTACAGATAAAAAGATTGTATACTAAAGAATAGACAATAAAATTATCCAAATTTTAAAATATCCAAAAAGTTAAACTTGTCCTCTAAAGTCATAAAACCTCCTGGCATTAGGGACTAAATCACTTCCCAGATCACTGGTTCATTTTGCCAGTAATTCTCTTTCTGTTCATACACCTCTGAAAAAAAGGTATGCCGATTCCCCATTAGTTGTTCCAGATAAAAATATAGACTTTCTCCCTTATGAAAAACCCACAATCAAGCCCTTAAATGCACAGGTGCACACAATTTAAAAAATATTCTGTCCTCTGTGTAATGGCAAAATAATGCTATTTATTATTCTACCAGTATCGTGCGTGCTTCCTTTTTTTCCTGATGATTACAATGACCCTGGTTTTACTCACTGCGTCTGTCCACCTGTCCACTCCCCTTTTACCCCACACAACCAACCACACACACAGACACTTCTGCAAGATGACAGGGCTGTTTCCAATAAAGACTCGAGTCTATAAATGGAAAGCATTTTCTTTTATATGTTAGCTTTCCTTGGCAAAATGACTTTCATCTCCTGTCATCCTTCTACCAAATAAGCACGTACACACATCTGCATGTTTATAAGTTCCTGGATGTGACCAGGTCCAAGTGCATATGTCGCTCCCAAACTCACGAGCACCCTGACACCATTCATCAGGCCAGAGTGAGGCCGGCGGAGGGGAGTCAGCAGGCTGGGGCTCCAGTGCCGACCCCACCAGAACTCCCCCAGACCTTCCTTGGTGTGTGCTGGCTTTCCTTTCTCTTATTCATAAAATGCAGACTCAGGACTTATCACTTATATGCTTCCAGTTCTGAAACATTTTGGTTATATGAGAAATGTAAACGTGGCCATCATTCAAATTAAAGTCACTTCTGTCTGCTCAAGAAAAAGACTGGCCAACAGAAAGCACCCAGGGCAAATACGCAGTGACAAGTGGTCAAAAGACCAGAGCAGGGAGGGATACATTTTGAACAGGTAAAACTATTTACTTATAACTTCAAAGGCTGGCCTCCCATAGTCTGTTAATGAAACAACCAGGAGGCAAACAATTAAAATGCCACAGCTGCCAGTTCTGGGTAAAAATAGAAAGAACCTCAAGTCACCTTATCTCTGGCTACTCAAAGTGCCATCCATCAAAAATATGTGAAAACATAAGTACAATCATATAAACTATTATTACTATAAAACCATGTTTATGCTACAACCCAGATAAGATAGACACCTGTTATCATTTTAGTATATTTCATAGTTTTTCTATGTGCATCGTAAATTTTTGTTCAAAACAGCCCTGCCTGCTGTGACTCAGTGGACTGAGCACCAGCCTTCGAACCAAGGGGTCATTGGTTCGATTCCCGGTTGGGGCGCATACCTGGATTGCGGGCCAGGTCCCTGGTAGGGGGCATGTGATAGGCAACCACACATTAATGTTTCTGTTCTTCTCTTTCTCCCTCCCCCTCTGTCTAAAAATAAATAAAAAAATATTTTTAAAAATGTATTACATTCATGCATTTGACCTGAAACATAGCTGAAAGGAATTACATGTGGGTATCCCAGAACTTAACTGAGCTCTTACTGTTGGACACTACAGCCCTTTCAAGTTTTCATATGTTACAAAATGCCTTGCAACAGATATAAACAAAACTTGAGGCACACTTCTCAGTAATTCCTTGGGATAAACTGAAGTAGTAGAATGCATCAGTGGATATAAATAGTTTTACAATCTTCCTGATACTCACCGTGAGACTGGCCCTTCAAAATGTAGCAACAGTTTTTTTAAAAATTTAACAACAAATTTCATGAGTTCACCTGCTCCTGCTTTTTGGGGTACAGCAGATGGGGCTTGAATAAGAGTAGATTTTCTTAGAAAACAAACAGCAGAATCAGACAAAGTAAATAAATCACATACTGAGACTGACAAGTACAATGTAATAAATAATGGGCTTTATAGTCTGTAAATGTTATTGTTCTCTGAATTATTTGGGGGATCACTGAGTTTTGATCATGCTTATAATTAAAGTCTACATTCTGATTATAAATCTTTGGTGCTATGTTTAGAATTCTAAACTAAGTTACCTGGAATCTAGGATATAGTCCTTAACGGCCATGACAGTGAGCCATTTCTGTGAATAAATGATACCTGGGACAGAAACTCTCTGAGAGATTTGAAAACTCCAATTCAGAAAAGTTTCAGACAAAAAGCACAAATATTGGTTAAGTCATTTCAAAGGCTATCTTGACACTAAAAGCAAAACAAAAAATATATACCAAATTAAAAAAGGGAGGGGACAAAATTATAGGAAAAAATAGAAAGGAAAAGGTAAAAAGCAGAAAGATCAAAATGGGAGTAGGAAAAGTAGAAACACTAAGGCCCATTCCATGAATCAGAAAACCTAATGTAAAAGGAGCATTAACTGAGGGGCTCGCAGGGAACACTGTCAGCCTAAGATGGAGAAACTGAGGACAACAAAGACAGCGGAGTAAGTAGGTGGAACAAAGTGAACAAACGGACAAATACTGTTTGATCTTGCAATGCAGTGTCACATTTCATTTTTGTCTACACTATTACTCAGCTACTCCAACCGAGTAGGACACAGCTGAGAGCTAGGAAACCAGGGGGAAAGGATTCCCCGGACAAGCAGAACTGCCCCCCAGGCCACAGAAGCTCAAGGGCTTCTCCCGTGACCTCTGAGTAATTGCGACCTCCTTACTCGAACCAGAATACTAAGAAGTTCGGTTGCGTTTCCTCCGTCAGGAGTGTATCAGGAGTAAATCAGAAGCAAAGAGAGATCTGCAGAGACTGGTGCACTGATAACACCATCACACCCTCCGGTGATAAAGGACATGACACACCAGCCCTATCGCTACCCACAACCACAGCGACAAACACTCAAGAACCGAAGCAGCACAAGGGTCTGAAAGCGTGAGGCGGGACAACCCACCCAGCACCTCACGAGGAGCCCCACATGCATCAGAGAATGACATCCCTAAGGGACGGGAACACGTTTAAATTATGGTCAGTGAGCTCTGTTTAATGTGAGAGGGACAGACCACATTCAAAGTGATTTCTGCCCTGGATGATTAAAATTAAAAAGGGGAAACAGGCTTCAATATCTGACTGTTTCACTTAGTTTAAACATCTCATTCTCAAGCTATTTATGGTACAACAAAAACAATGAAATAGTGACAGATGGTTAAAGCAACTACAACTTTGAACATGAAGACCACAGTGACGCTACATTTTAAATCTATCTAAATGATACAAACACAGTAATGAGTGGCTCAGAGTGGCGTGCAACTCATCAACCCCCACGCGGTGTGCAATGGCTGGCATTCTGAGCACACCTGACATGTCACGTGTGCCTGGGCGTGCGTGCTTTCATGCCACTCGAATGCCAGTCACTTGTGTGCCTCCAAGAAGTTCAAAAGCCACATCAATAAAAAAAATAAAACTGCAGTCACTTGGATCCCTCCCACGTTTCACGCAGTACTAAAATCTGTGCCTTTTCACTCACAGTTACAACAGGCACGTGCAGTGATTTAAGGGCTCAACTGACGATGTATATTTGGCAACATCTTAGCACTTACTATGTGCCAGGGATCTGCTCTATGGAGACGTAGCAGATTCAATCACAGAAATCAACAATTCCAGAGCCATCTAAAATGTGCATTTACATAGTCATTTTTTTATTTTCAACCAGTTTATTTAGTACTAATTAAGATGGCAATGTATATATATTTTAACCATCTTTTTAATTTTAATTTTTTCAATTACACTTGGCAGTCAATATTACTTTGTATTAGTTTTGGGTGTACTGTATAGTGGTTAGAAATTTTTATAATTTACAAAGTGACTCCCCCACATGTCTAGTACCCACCTGGCACATACATTGGTACTGCAATGTTACTGACTACAATACTCCCTACCAGAGGTGTCCGACCTGTTAGCATCTCTGGCCACACTGGAAGAAGAAGAGTTGCCTTGGGCCACACATTAAATGCACAAACACTAACATTAAATACACAAACACTAACAAAAACTGAGGAGCAACAAAAAGGTTTCAAGTAAATTTACAATTTTATGTTGGTCCACATTCACAGCCATTCTGGGCCACGTGTCGGACACCCCTGCCTGTCCTTTCCATCCCCATGACTACTTTGTAACTGTCAATTGTACTTCCTCCTCCCTTCACCTCTGCCACCCTGACCCTGAAACCCTGACCCTGAAACACACGTCGCTGTACGCTGTCACATATTCTTTTTTCTTTTCTTTTTTAAAGACTTTATTTATTTTTAGACAGAGGGAAAGGAAGGGAGAAAGAAAGGGAGAGAAACATCAATATGTGGTTGCCTCTCATATGTGCCCCCTACTGGGGACCTGGCCCACAACCCAGGCATGTGCCCTGACTGGGAACTGAACCAGCGACCCTTTGGAGTACAGACTGGCACTCAGTCCACTGAGCTGCACCAGCCAGGACTGATTCTTTATCTGGTATCATCATCATTCAATAACAGAATCTCTACTTTCTTTTTCTTTCTGTTTGAATGAAATAAAAGTGCATCTATATCATACTGTTTTCCTCAGAAAAACATGTTAGAATTAAAATATGAAGAAATTTCAGCCCAAAAGAGTAATATTACCATGTGAAAAAAAACCCAGAACATTTAAATAAAACTATAATTTTCACTACCAAAAATTAGTTAGGCATTGCAGCTGATTCTGAAATGGAGGCAAACCGGATAACAGTTTGACCAAATATGTTATCTAAGATCTCACTTTAGAACATTGAAATCTGTATCTAGTGAGCCATCTAGCTTTCCAGTCTTCGATGTCATGGTAACATGTAAGAAAAAGCAGATTCCATTTTTTTAAAAAAGAATTCAAAGTCTCTCTCTCTCTCTCTCTCTCTCTCTCTCTCTCTCTCTCTCACACACACACACACACACACACACACAGAAATAAAAAAGAAAAGTTAAAAACAAAAAGCACAGCCCTGGCTGGGTGGCTCAGCTGACTGGTGTACAAAATGTTGCAGGTTTGACTCCCAGCCAGGGCGCAAACCTAGGTTGCAGGTTCAATCCTTGGTCAGGGTGCAGACGGGAGGCAACAGATCAATGTTTCTCTCTCTCTTTATTTCTCTCTCCCTTTCCCCACCCGCCCTCCCTAAATACAATGAACACGTCCCCAGGTGAGGATTAAAACAAAAGAAGAAAGAAAAGAAAAGCACAGAAGACAAATGCACCTGCAAAGTAATCTTGCCCAAAAGCCTGTACTTGAATTGGATCAAGCCTCCATATCTTTCAATTAAAACAAAACGTGTAGGGCACAGAGGAACATCACGGGACCCGATTGTCAAAATCCAGTCTATGAGAAATGCTACAGGGCAGACGACCTGGTCTCTTCAACAAACCAGTTCACAGGGTGTCTCCACACTTCACTGAGACCCGAGGCTTCTGTCCCACCTCCCGAACCCTGCCAGCGCCCCGCTCTGCGGGCGCCTGTGGCACAGCACGCTGCTTCCTGCACAGGACCAGCCCAGCAGACACAGCAACGCAGCCAGGGGCAGGGCTCAGAAGCCTGACAGCCTGAGTTGAAATCCCTACTTTGCCCCTCAATTGGCTCGTCTATAAAATGAACAAAATACCACCTGCTACTCAAAGAAATTTTAAGAATTCAGTGAGAAAATATGTGTCAAGCACCTAGCACAATGCTTGGGATATCTTAGGCAGTGAGTAACTATCTAAAGAGTGAATAAATAAAAATCAAAGCAAAAATATTAAATAATTGTGAGTTTCACCTCCTCTGCTTTCATCTAACCACCTCTTTATAGTATCTAATCAACAATAAAATGCCAAAATGGCCCACAGTAAGAAAAATACTTGGAAAGGTAATGGGAAAAACACGCTGTCGATTTCCAGATACCCGAGCGTGACCCCGAGGCGCAGAAGGACAGTTTGATCACAGCAAACACCGCCGAGGACGAAGGGAGCTGTTAAGAAAAGGGCTGACCTTGAGGAAACCTGGTCAAAGTGATCAAATTTATTTTTCTAACAGAATCATCTAACTTAACAGAAAAATTGTGCAAACACAATTTTTAATAATATGGAAACAAGTTTAAAAATAATTTTTTAAATGTCAACACGACTGCTCTGAATCTCTTCCATTTTCTTGCTTTAAACTTAAAGCTTTACAATAAAAACACTAAACTTACAAATTCAACCAACTTTTCCATCTGAACAGTAGGGGGCATAACACATATGCTCTGAGTCCGGTGAGCAATGTGGCAGTAAACAAAAACATTTAATATGGCATCATCCAAAAGTCTGAAAATGTTCACTTAAAACTGCTTAAAAGTCCTAATTTGAAAATAAAAATTTTCACATAATATGAAAATACTTACATCGCAATTTGTCCAGCATTTTCCCACCACACATGGTTGCTAACATAGCTTTAACTGAGAATACCGTCATCTTGCCTCGGCCCTCACTGCAAGAGAAATTATAGTAGAAACAATTGCCATCTGGAGCCACAAAATCAATCAAATGTATCATTGAACATTGAGCAACCAGTACACTGATCCCTACCCTTTTCTGCCACCTTACCTTGGATTTTTAGAAACTTCAGATTTTTTGTGCCTTTGTAGAATTAAGGCTTCATTTACGCTAGGTGAGTAGTGCTAAAACTACCTGTAACCCAAATTATTTGGTAACTGGTTTTATAAACATTCTGCAAAGCAATTTCTACTGGCTGGGTAGGCAGAGGCCTACCCAGAAGTAAATTCCTTGTCGATTTAGCCCATTAAATCCACAGCTGCAGTGTTTTTAAGTATTCAAAACTGTGGCATCACTTGTTTTGAATACTAATTCAGAAATGTATCCTTCCATCAACATATTATTAATAACAATCATTTACTGTTACGTACTAAACCAACAGGGTGCACATTGCTACGGAGATTTTACAGGACATTCACCTTTGTTTTTACTGTGACAACCTCACAGGACCATGTTTTTTCTAAGAAGCTCAGTCATACCTGTCTCAGCCCTTCCCATCCCACAACGGTGAGAAAAGTGAAGGGGAAGGGTCAGTAGCAGTAAATCTTTTCCAGGAACTGGAACGATGACACATGGAAGAGCATGAACGAATTACCTAAGGCAATGCTGCACCTGTAGAGCCGAGAACGCCAGCAGGGCCCTGCCCCAACAGGCCCCCGCCCACCCAGGCAGCCACGCCCAGGGCTCACAGCAGATGAAAGCCCCGCTACTCAGTATATTATACCATCCTATTTGTATTTACTAAGTGTCTCCCATTTTCCCAACCCTTGTATACAGTAAGATCATACCTGAAAAAAGGCAAATTATCTATAAGCCAGAAGGTTCTCCATGAAAACATTGCCATGACATTTTTAACTATTACGTCTCATTACGTTTATTCACAAGACAAATGGAAATCCAAATGCTGAGTCTACATTTAAGTAGACTCTCCTTATGTGACACGTACTCTTCTCACTAACAAAATACTGAAAAAGAAAAGAACCCTCAGATACCTGCTTCCCCATCTTTCTTGAAACTCAGACATGAGCACAGGACACAAGTTCCACCAATAAGATGCAGCTCTAGACTTCAAACAGAAAATTCATCTTTCAGCAGCTGGAACTCAGAGAGTTCACGGGAGAGCGTGGCAACCGCTGGGGCAGTCACACCCCGTGTCCCAAGGCAACAGAGAGACAGACAGTGTTGGGGCAGCACCCACAGCCCAGCATCAGTGGTACCCGGACTGATGGCAGAAGGGCTTTGCGAGGCCATCGCGTGGGACTCTGAGCTTAGTTCTCAGCAGTGTGATCTTCGAGCCTGTACTCTCCCAGCACTCTCAGAGAGTCTTCAGCAAGACCCACCTAATAAACTAACCCAAGATGGTTTCTACCACTTACAACCAAGGACTCGGAGGCAGGCAGCTTCTGTCCTGCACGGGTGCAGAAAGCAGCAGCAGAGGACATGCCTGCTGCCCAGCGGAGAGCAGCCGCACCCGAGGGTCGGCGGGGCGAGCGTGCAAACCCCGCTAAGGGCATTCGTTAAGGTAAGGTGCTCAAAAATTTTCTGCAGACTCATTTCATGATGCCAGAATATCTGGGGAATTCCACAGGGGAAAGTAAAAATAAACTGTAGAAAAGATTTTCATAAACATCAGGATACTGAACCACCTGGGGCAGGGGCGGCCTGCAACACAGAAAGAAGTTTTCAAGGTGCAGGCCCCCCAAGTGCTCACAACACACTGGCTTTATTGCAATTCATTTTAAACTGCACTTCATTTTCCGTATTTTTCTGCACTTGTTTTCTATTTCTCAAAAACTGCTGTTTTAAAAAAATGAATCCTGGGAAAATGAAGGTCACCATTCCTGGACAAAGTTAATAGTTTTAGGAGAAAATGAAGAAGGGGAAACCTGTTGGTTAAAAGACACTTAAGATACAGAAACTTCAATGTATAAAATTTCCCATAATAAAAGTTTTAATAATAAAAGTATATGAAAAAAGAAAAATACCAAGGCCCAGGCCCCATCCTTGGGTATCCACTAATAGAAGACTGGTTATTCATGCTATCATAAAAAATTAAAAAAAAAAAGAAAAAGAAAAAAGAAAAATAGCCCTGACTAGTATGGCTCAGTTGGCTGAGTGTCATTCCGCAAAGCACAAGGTCACTGGTTCGATTCCCGGCCAGGACCCATGCCTGGGTTGTGGGCCTGGTCCCCACTTGGAGGCAAGAGGCAATGAATCTATAATTTTCTCACACAACAATGTTTCTTTCCCTCTCAATCTCCCTCCTTTCCCCTCTCACTAAAATAACTAAAATTTTTAAAAAGGAATGTAAAATATGAAAGATAAAAAATATATCTGAGATAGTTTACTATGTAGAAAAAGCAAGGCATGAAACAAAATAATTGCTAGAATGCAGTCTAGCAATCACTTTAAAAAGGAAAGAGCAAAAATAATATTCTTATGGCAGTCCCCAATTTATGATGGTTCAACTTAGAATTTTTCACCTGTATGATGGTGCAACAGCAATATGCATTCAGTAGAAATCATGTCAAATGTTGGCTTTTCCCTGGGCTGGTAATATGCAGCGTGATATTCTCCTGTGACGCTAAACAGCGGCAGGGGGCCACAGGCTCCCAGTCAGCCATGTGACCACGAGGCAAACAACTGGTGCTCTACTGGGTGGCACTAAGCACATTTCCAACATAGGGTATCTTCAACTTATGATGGATTTATTGGGACAGTCCCACTGTAAGGCGAAGAGCATGTGTATTTGTTTGTATGTGTTTAACCAACTGTGAAGAGATATCGAAAAAGCAACACTAGTTGTTTCCAGGGTGGCGAGTAGGCAGCCACAGGGAAGCAATGAAAGAGTAGTCACTTTTTACTTGACGAACATTCAACATGCTTATACTAGAAAAGAAGGTTCTGGAGTCATCACCTAAGCTTCCAACTCAGGGCACTGGAAAAAGAACAGCAAATTAAGCCCAAAACAAGCAAAAGGAAAAAAAAATACTATGAGTAAGGGGACAAATCAATACAAATTGAAAACAGAAGATACAGAGAAAAATGAATGAAACCGAAAGCTGGGTCTTCAGATAAATCAATAATGTTAATAAACCTCTAGCCAGACTAAGAAAAAAAGAGGAAAGACACAAATCACCAAGATCAAGAATGAAAAATGAGATATAACACATGTTCTATAGACACTGCAGAAATAATAAGGAAATTTACAGAAAACTTTACATCCGTAAGTTCCGCAATCTGAACAAACTGGACAGATACTACTACTCCCTGCGGAAAGCAACCGCCAGAGCTCACTCAAGGAGACACACAACCGGGAGAGGCCCGTATCCGTTGCAGAGATTGAAGCAGTATCGTTAAACCTTCCAAAAAATAAAGCTCCTCATTCAGAGGGCTGTACTGGCGAATTCTAAACAGTTGAAGAAGGAAATAATTGCATTTCTACACTAATTCTTCCAGGAAACAAAAAAGGAAAAAAACAGTTCCCAATTCTTTTAAGAGGCCAGCATTTTTTTTTTAACCCAAAACACATAGCCATTACAACAAAAGAAAACAAGTTGGTCCTTCATTAATTTAGACACAAAAATCTTCAACAAAGCGTGAACAAATTAAGTGTTATAATATATAAAGAGGACAAAGGGGGCTTTGTTTCAGGAATGTCAGTTAACACCAATTTGACATTTGAAAACCAATCAATATAATTCAGCATATTAACAGACTACAAGAGAAAAACCATTTGATCAGCTGAACAGAGGCAGATGACAAAATTCAACACCCATTCCTGATAAATACTCTTGGAAAACTAGAGGAAAACGGAACTGCCTCGATCTGATAAAGAACATCTAAAAAATAATAACAGCTAACACCATGCTCAATAATGAAAGTGCTTTTCCCCAAAGACCAAGACCAGGTCAAAGAGGACCGCTCTCACCAACATCAGCAGCGCACTGGACAGCCCCACTGGTGCAATAACGCAAGAAGAAAGAAAGAAAAGGTACACGGATTGAAAATTTAAAAATAAAACTATTTCTACTCCAGACAATATGACATTTTATGTAGAAAATCCCAAAGAACCTACCAAAAAGATCTACAGACCCTTCCAAAAAAAACCACTATCACAGATTTTAGCAGTGCTGCAGAATTCAAGGTCAACATGAAAATTCAATTTTATTTCTACAAACTAGCAAAAGGTCATAGGAAATACAATAGCACCAAAAATATCAAAAGCATCAATAAAAAGATTTTTTAATTTTTTTAAAAATGTGCTGATTTTAGAGAGCGAGAGGAAGGGAGAGACAGAGAGAGAGACACAGCGATTCGTGGCTCCCCCACCCACACATTCATTGGTTAGTTCCTGCAGGTGCACCATGGGGAATCAGACCGCAAACCTGGAGCATCGGGACAACGCTCCAATGTACTCAACTGCCCAGCCAGGGCAATAAAGAGTTAAGAAAAAAAATGTTCAAGATCGATACAATGAAAACTCCAAAGTACTGATTGACATTTGAAAACCAATCACATAGGACACAAATAGATGTGACATGTTCATGAAACTAAAGGCCATACTGTTAAACTGCCAACTCTCCCTAAGCTCATCAGAACCTGTGGTGACTCAATGCAATCCCAACCAAATTCACAACAGAGCACTTTTGTGGAAATCAGCAAGATGATTCTCTGTACATCCATCGAGCTGTAAACCCTTGCAAAGCTCAGTGAGGTATGAGAACATACTAAAGATACAACTCACATGTCCAAATCCCATCCTATTCTTAGCACTGTTTAAAAGTCCTTTGTGTTACTTTATTATGCATCCAGAGCTGAGAACTACAAACACAAAACTTTGAATGCAATACTAAGACTTTAGCTTCTATTTTACAGGCAATGATAGATCAAAGGATGTGATCAAAGATTAAAGAGAATGAATCTGTGTTTGTTTAACTCTCTCTGGCTCCAAATCTGACATTCTTCCTTCAAAGAGCTATTCCTTGCTGAAGAGGGGAAACCGGTGTCATCTGGGCAAACAGGAGAGAGCGGCAGGGCCCAGCACACGGGCAGCATGGGCAGGCCCAGCTTCCAACCCCGTTCCTGAAGAAAGACTTAACCCATAGTCCCATCAGTACACACCGTATGACAGGTCTCAATGGGCACTATAACATCTTTCTTTCTAGAAACTATTGTAATAGTTAGCACTTAACACTTTTTCTTAAATTTCAAAATGTTTTAGAAACTAGTATTTACAACATTTTCCATTCTTTATTAAAAATGTTATGTAACTCAACTCTGTTGCAAATAATAGTCCTAGATTTAGAAAGTCTTACATTCAAATACAGGATAACAGATAAACTTCTCATTCAACCTGGATTGGCACTCAAACACCTGTATCCTTGTCCACTAGTTCGGGTTATTACTAGTCTCAACGGCTGGTCAAGTATTCTGTAGATGCATTAACAAAATTATGCCTTAACTCCTCAACTAATAATTATCCGTAATAATTATCTCATCCTTTCTCATACCTACTTTCCAACCATTTTTCCTATTCACAACACAGACACAGCAGCCTCCACACCTAATCTCCCTCCCAGCAAACCCTGCTCTTCTCTCTGCCTAAACGTTCCCTGGGCTGTGCCAGCGTACGTGTGCGTGCCATCACACGCTTTCCTGAGGCCGAGGGGACATGTGTCTAACTGACAACAGGTGACTCAACAGGATGAAGGGCCTCCGTAATAAGGCTGAGGGTGTGTGAAGTATGGGGTCAGGAGAGGAATCTGAGATCAAGGATCACAGTGAACGTGACGGGGATAGACTGGCAGAAAGGAGAGGTTTGGGAATGATGTTTGGTGATCCCTTATGTTTAAGAACCCATTGAAAAGTATGCAAAGTAGGCTCAGGTCTTAATTATGAACAAATCTTCCTCACTACCAATGCTCACCATCATTTACAACTTCAGGTCACAGTTTCAACTATCGAAAGGTTTACTTGCCTTTCTAAAGAAAATATTAACACAAACAAATTAATAAATGGTATATTTAAAGACAGGAGTACTTACTAAACATACTTCTATAAAAATCTAAGTATAACTCAGTATAAAGAAATAATCATGCAAATAAAATTACTGAAGGGATGTTCTTGCAATTCTTACTTCTTCAAATCCCATTTCTTTTTACATTTTTACTCCAAAAAGAAACACACTGAGCTCCATCCTTTCAGCTCCTTGCTCTCAGCATCCACACTTTTGCTCTGACCCTGAAGTCACTTTCTGCCTCAGTACAACTCCCTACAGCTACCCGAAACGAAGTCAAGGGAAAGTGTAACTTTCGCTTTGCTAATGTTTCACGACAGGTCCTGCATTCTTCCTCTACGATCGGAGGAAACAGGAAAACTAGTCACTTAGCAGTGTAACACCCTATGATGATGTCCTTTACCTAACTGATTCTTTCTTCTTGAACAAAACTCATTCTTGACCCTTCCCACCAGACAGCTGAATTTAATCCACATACATCGCTGAAGTAACATTTAAAAGTGAAGAGTGAGCTGCCCCCAGCCACGGGATCTACAATATAACCTCGCCCAAGTTCATGTTTTCAGCAATGCCAAGGTGAAACCCAGGTTCATACCAGAATCAATTCTCTGCAAACAAGACTTGGGAAAGATCTGGTTTCATCACAGAAACATGACTCACTCAAAATCGGGCCTGTGATGGCTGCAGAGTTGTTGACTAGTAGGTCAATATTTAAGCTGTAACACAATGAACAGTGAAGATTAACCTCCCACCGAAAGATACTAAAATGAAAGGATAAACAGGCAATATTTGCTGAGGATGACGGGAGGGAGGAAACGTGGTATTCTAACCCCACCCAAACAGAATCCCTCTGAGGAGCACTCTCCCTCAAGGAGGAGAATGACCACGATTCTCTTTCTCAGACGTCCCCGCGTGACTCACTCCCACAGACCTATCATTTCGCAGTCTGACAACAGACCATGCACACGACTTCTGAAAGAGTTCTTATTATCCCAAACCGAGGAAACACCGGGACTGCCGCCGGGCCCAGCTAAGCAGACAGTGAGTCACCCTGAATAAACACGTGTGTTGGGACGCGCAGGCAGGGAGCTTCAGAGGCCTCTGCCGTCCCTACCTGCACGCGTCGGATGGGGACCACTCATTCCAGTCGCGCAAAGTCTCAAATCCTGTCTGTACTTTTCATGTCTCACTCACCTAGTCTGGGTGATGTTTATAGCTTTGCACTATCTAGTAAGAGCTTGCTATTCAAATTAATTCTTTTGAAAGCAAGACAATAGGAAACAATTTCTTTACTTAAGAAAACAAGCTGTTTCTACATCTTTAGCAAATAACTGTGGATGTAGCCAACTATAAATTAGTATTTTTTCTTGAAAACAGACTTCTAGTCTAGAAACACTGTTACCAGTCCAGTGATCCCGTGCAGCTAAAAGTAATAAAAGCATTTCTCTTTGATTTTCAAACTCATATATTTCCAGTTAATCTTAATTTACAAAACGTCACAGTGAATGGATTATGCAAGCATGGACTACAAATCAAGAATGCACTTGGCAAATATCAAATAGCTTAATCAAGTAAAATCAATGAAAAATCTTCTTCACTTTTATCATAATCAGAATGCCTGGTAATTTTATATTTTTTGCCTACTAATTTTCATTTCAGCTTTACAAATATTTATGAAGAATCCAATGCTGCATTAATTGAGAAATCAAAAACAGGTAAAATCTCTGCTTTTGAAGACTATTGGTCTTATTTGCACACTTAGGAAGCAGTTCAGAGCACTGTACCTGACAGTCAAAATAACGATACACACTAAGAGCTACCAAAGGGATGGAAGCGGGTGGGTGATGAGAATAAGGAGGGCTGTGGAGGAGGTAAGAACTGGGGTGCAGCAGGTGGAGGAGTGGGGAGCACAGACAGGATGGAGGGAAAATGGACACGCCATACTGGAAAAAGTGAGAAGTGCCTCAAGTAGCTTCATCAGAGTTGGGTGTGAGCCGAGAATTGTGAATTGATATTGTTAGATCTAACTGAGGGGTATGAATTTCATTCAAAACCACAGGGAGTCTGAAAGTTTCTGGGGCAGGAAGTTACAAGATGAAAACAGCATCCTAATCAGACTAACATGGAGGTGAGTGTTGAATGGACTGCAGGAGTCTGGTACCACCTGTCACTTTCAGAGAAAAACAAAGGCAAGGAAAAAGCAACATACTTGGAAAAAGAATTCCCCTCACCCTTTCTTTAAAAAAAAAAAAAGCTTACAAAAAGAAAACAATAAAGCTAAAGTAATAAGCAAAAAAAATTATTTTCTGAGTTATTAGCTAATGGTCAAACAAGCCTTTTGCAGGTCTGCAGGGGGCCCTGGTGTCAAGAAGATTCCTCTCTGAAAATTGGCACAAACGTATGACTTTGCTCAGGAGAAAAGAAAAGCTACAAAATACACAATAAGTGATGGGAAGAGGAATAGGTGAATTTCAAGTTCATTCACTTCTGCTCTCTGAATAATGCTGCCACTAAGCACTTAGCCTGGGGCTCAGTGAGCTGGTTTTGGTGGTGTCACATCACAGGGCACGCCATGACACCTATGGGACAATGGCATCCAGCAGGGCAGGAATCAGTGTGGCAGGTGGCTCCATGCCTCTCTCCTACCAGAGCAGCCATTTTTCTCCCTTTTGCACTAGGTTTCCCCTTAGGATTTCATGCTTTTAAAACATTCAAAGCCCCGACGCATTGTCCACCATTGCCTGGAGATTTCCTAAAAGAGTTATAATCCCATCCTTATAAGAGTCAGATCCTTATAAAAATGTGCGACTGTTGAGGGCACCAAATTCCTCCTGCCCAGCACTAGTTGTCTCCTGTTTTCATTTGGCTGACATTTTCCTGTCATCCTGAATCAACCTAAGAACAAGTAGGGATATCAGTAAATACTCTACATGAACACATGCGTCAGCGTAAGATCAAATCTGCAGAGAATTTTTGTGAGTTTATTTCAGCCAAACTTATGACAATCGTCGGGAAGTAAAAGCTCAATGGGTTGAGAAATGGTTCAGAAAATGGCAGTTTTGCACCTTACTTGACACATCAAAATCAAAAGAGGAGGCATAAACGGGTTACACGAAGTCCACTAGTGACAGATCGGGGAGGCGGAAGGGCCCTCGGGACTGGATAAAAAGTAAAATGATAGACACACCTTTTACAGAGGTGGGAACAGGACAGTTAACAGTCAACAGTGAACATGAAGGCAGTCGCAGCAAGGGGACTTGTGGTCTCCCCGCGGGGCGGTGCCTGTGCTTTGAGGGGTCCAGAAAAGGCAACCAGACATTCCAAAGGTGTGTTATCGTAGATGCAAAAAGACAGCAGACGGGCTCAGTTAAGGTGAGGACTGACCTGTTAGGGAAAAACACCTGCCGAGGACATGACGACCCATCAGAGCTGCTTTCCGCTGGGAAGTTTTCCTTTCAGACCATCTGGGTGGTTACTTCAGGTGTCTGAGTGTGGACGGCCGACACGCAGCACCCCCACCCTGACCCCACTCACCTCATCAGGTTTCCCATGTGGCCCTTCTCCTTCCGCCCATGACATGCTTGTGCCTCCCAGGAAATTTTAGTTTTGTTTAAAGATCGCTACTGAGTAAGATGGTAATCTAATATTATCCTTTTTCAGCAATGTCCACTCTATAATATGCCAGTTGGGCATATTCAGAATTTAAAATGAACTGGTTTGTTTTTGCTTTTTTTATATTGTTTTGTCTTTAGCATTGAGCATAAAGAGGGAACAATGGAAAATTTTAAATACATCCAAATTAAGCTGATAAAACAAGATTTTAAAATAGTTCATAGTCATATTTCCAAACTACACAGGAATTTTTCACATAAACCCTTCATAAATTAGATGTGTAGGAATCTTCACCCTAAGGAAACTTCACCTTACTCTGAATATGTCCACGATGCCTCTACCCCTTCTGCTCCTCACCTTGGTTTTCCCACTCTTCTTTCTGCCATCTCTTCACTCTTCCTCCCTTCTAAGGCCACCATATTCAACTTGTTTGATATAATCAGGGATTCAGAGTTTATAGTCTCTGCTTTATCACCTCAGTAAGAGGACTTTTTTCCTGACTTTAAAAATATTGTTTCTTGAATTAATTTTTGTTGTGCAACCTCAACTGATTTACTCCACGTGTCAGTGTCATGGTAGGGTGCTGCTCGCTCATCGCAGAATAACAGTTTTTGTAATGGGGTGCAGGGTGGGGTCCCCTGAAAATAGCAGAGCGTACCCCCCACAACCCTTGACTTGGGGGGGGGAAGCAGCAGATGATGCAGTTTAAGATACTTTGCATAACACTGCTAAGTTAACAGCCCTGCCTTTCCTGAAGGGAAGAGGCCTGCAGCCGGGGTGCAAGGGGTACCCGACTTGAAGAGCATACAGTGACTCCTCACATAGCCAGGGGAGGCGATGCCCACCCCAGAGGCCCCCCATGTCCCTGGGAACTCTTGCCCTAACTAAAGATGGCAACCAAAAGAAGATAAAAGATACATAGGTTCTGGCAAAAATGGCAGACGTTAACACATCATGGGAAGGGCCAGTGATGAGGTCAAACAGGAAGTTCTAGGCCAAGCTTTTAAAGGAGGGCAAGCTAAATGGGTGGAGAAGAGAGTCCACCACGAAGACAGGAAGTCGGGAGTGAGTGGGAGAGGCACTGGAGTGCACTTCGAGGTCTGCAGGGGGAGACAGCCAGAGTAGAGGACACCTCGGAGGAGCTGATGGAGCTGCACAGACCTGCCCAACCGAGCGCCGATTCGTAAGAGGTGCTTGGAGCTGATGTGTGGCCGGGGATGCTGAACCCGGACCAGGGATGCTGAGTTGCAGACTTCTGCTTCTCTGAAGAATGTACAGAGAAGTCACTCTCTTGGGAACAGGGCAGCTCTGAAACCCACAAGAATACTTTCCAGAGAGGATAGAAACCTGTTTGTGCAGCTGGCTGAAGAACAGATAAGGATATTGGGAACTTCTGGGCAAGGTTTTGGCTTGCGGCCTGGCGGCGGGGAAGGGAAGCGCCAGTTCTCGTGGGACAGGAGTACTCTCAAGCCCCATCCCTGCCCAGGGTGGAACCCTGTTAATAAAAACCTGTTTCCTTCAACACTGAGGGTTGGGTCACGTGTCAAGGCGCCACATGGCCGAGCCCCAGGTTGCTTGGCTACAGTTTTACTCAGATTTTTGGACCAAAAGAATCATTCCTTGGACAGTATTAAAATTATAGTTTTACTATGTAAATTGCTTTAAAAAATGGCATCAGAATTTTGGGACTTATATCTCATGTCACACTTATTTTTAAAATTCAAATTTCTTTACATAATTTTCTTTTAAGTGAATAAAACATCTAACTTATAACATCTTATAAAAATGCTATAAATTTAGTGAGTGCCTATGTTGTAACTTGACTTTGACGTTTGTATGATTTTACCATCAGTTCACAGAATCCTCAACATTATAAAATTTAACTAATAGCAAATGTATGAACAAAAAAAAATAGGTCTACAGAGAGAGAAAATGAAGCAGAGAATTAACTCTTCTGAATCAGATGGCTGATGAAGTAGCAGGGATCAGAAATCTGAACTCTCAGTTCCTGGAATACAACCACTAACCTCTGTGTTTCTATCATTTATGATTTCTTTTTGCTTTTTATAAAACCAGCTTAATTCTCCATAAATACAAAGAGAGCAACTCATTTCTGTTTTAATTCAGAGAATATTTAAATAGTTTTCTTCTATTATTGTAACATTATAAAGCAATGTTCTGCATGGAAAAAAATTAAAATAAGACATTGAACATAAATAAAGAGAAAATGACATACTATATAGTTCAGGGCCATTTGTTGTACATAAGAAAGACAAGTTAGCTTTAAAAGTCAAATAGAGCCCTGGCCGGGTGGCTCAGTTCACTGGAACATTGTCCTGTTCACCAAAAAGTTGTGGGTTCCATTCCCAGTCAGGGCGCATACCTAGGTTATAGGTTCAATCTCCAGTTGGGGCATGTACAGGAGGGCATGTGTCTGTCTGTTTCTCTCTCTCCCCCCCTTTCTCTCTCACTAAAATCAATAAAAACATATCCTTGGGTGAAGGTTAAACCAAAAAGAAATAAAAATAAAATCAAATAGAAACCCTCATAAGCAAATTCATAACTTGCCTCTGTTTCACTGGACAGGCAACTATACCTTGACCAAACTCCATGTCTCAGGTGTACGATTCTCCGAAACGTTACAGGGCTTAGTATGTGACGTGCCGCAGGCCAGCACATCACTAACTGTGATTCTAAGTGGACAACCCTTAGCAAGAAAGTATGAAAGAAGAACGATTAAGGGACAAACACTCTTAACATTGAGCGAGCACGTGAGGTACTAGCCTGTCGTACGCAGCAATCATGAAGTTGAGGAGGAGGCTGATGGACTGGTCCACACTGATCTGGTGCGTAGAGGGCAGGCGCTTGTTCAGCTGGTAGTAGATGGACGAGATGACGGTTTCGAGGCGGGACACGCTGATCTCAGTGCTGTGGTCCAGTGTGTTAAGGCCATTGTCTCGGAAGGCTTCAATCATGTTCCAGATATCAACGAGATGGACTAAAACACAAACCAAATAAACTGTCAACAAGTTAGAAGTTTTAGTTCATCAGAAAGACACCAACTTTACACATATTTACATTTAACAGATCAGTGAAGGCTGGCAGAAGATGCCACCCCAACAAGCCACTTTGGCATAAGGATTCCTGAGCCAAAGACACTTGAGAAACAGCAGGCGCCAAAGGCAAGGTGTCCTGACCCTCACTTTTCTTCCCGACAGCAGGAAGTAAAATCCCACGTGAGAGATGCCTTCCCTACTCCGGGGAAGAGAAACATTCTGAGCAACAGAGACAGCCAGTGGAGGCTGAGCGGAGGCCGAGAGCAATCTGTACAGACTTGTTAAAATAACCGTTACCTTTCTTTAGTCTGCCCATAAATTTTTTAGTTACTTTTCCAAAATCGCTACTCTTTGTTTAACCTACTATACAAGCCTTTGGACCTAGTCACTCTTTGGGTCTTCGTTTTTCGGGGACTCCGTGTGCTGTAAAACTCTGTATGCTTTTCTCCTGCTGCCTGTCTTACATCGGTTTAATTCTCGGGCCCAACCAGAGACCCTAAGAGGGCAGAGGTGAGGTCTTCTCTACAACAGCCTCAAAAATATACCTTGTAAAATTCAACCAAACGCCAAAGAGACAGATTCATGAGCTTTGGGGGAGGTACGAACACACGTTTCTTAGTAAATGAGAGGCAAACATGCAAAAAATAAGTATGGATAGAAAATTAAACTTTATAATGACCAAAAAGGCACAATGAACATTACATGAAATACTGCCCCCAATGACTAGGAAATATGCTTTATTTTCAAGAACCCAAAGAATATGTATAGAAATTGACCTTAATTGAGTCATAAAGCTAATCTCAACAAATTTCAAAGAATTAAAATCATAAAAGTCATGCTCTCTGAACAAAATGAAATTAAGTTAAAAATCATTATCAAAATGGTAACTTTTTAAATGAATTTTACCTTTAGAAATGAACAAACACATTAGGGAACTTCCTTAATATAATTAAAGGTATCTACAAAAAACTCAATCAAACATATTACTTGACAGTAAAATGCTGAAAGCCTTCCCTGCCACATTGGGAATGAGAAGAGGACTGCCCACTCTCATCATTTCTACTGCACTTCAGGTCCTAATAAAATAATTATGCAATAACTATTGGTACAAGTATTGAAAATGAAGAAATCAAAATGTCATTATTCAGAAAAAGGTAAATTATACACACAATCATAACAATTCTACAGATAAATTACTAAATTTAATATTTGAGTCCAGAATGATTGCTAAACATGGATTAATTTGAAAGTAACTATATTTCTACATATCAGTAACAGAGAGTGAAATTTAAAAGTATCCTAAGTCATCAAACACTTAGCAATAAATCCAGTGACGAATGTGCAACATCTCCACAAAAAAAAAGAAAATCTATAAACACAACTGGCAGAAATAAAGACCTAAATTAATGGAGGGACAGACCATGTTTGCAAGAGGAAACCTCAATATTGGAAACACAGGGAATATGTCGACTCTCCCAACTTGATTTACAGGTTTAATGCAGTTGAAACAAAATCCCACAGGGCTGTACATTAAAAGGATGAATTTTGCTGTATGTTAATAATACTTGTAAAAAAAGATGCAGAAGGAAAATATCCCAGCAAAGTTCTTTGTTTTATTTTGTTTGTTCTTAGTAGAAATTGACAAGCAGAGTCTAAACTAGATATGAAAATAAGTATAAAAAGGCCAAAAATGCCCCAATCTTAAAAAGAAAAACAGAACAAAGTAGAAGACCTCCTCTACCTGACATCAACACTCACTATAAAGTTGTGCCCTGGCTGGCGTAGCTCAGTGGTTTGAGCACAAGTTCGCAAACCAAAGGGTCACAGGTTCGATTCCCAGTCAGGGTGCATGCCTGGGTTGCAGGCCAGGTCCTCAGTAGGGGGCGCACAAGAGGCAACCATACACTGATGTTTCTCTCCCACTCTTTCTCCTTTCCCTCTCTCTAAAAATAAATAAATAAATCTTAAAAAAAAAAAAGTTGTGACAGTGGTTATTGGTACAAGACACACAGACCAATGGAATGTGAGAATCCAAAAGCAGGTCTTCTCATATACAGACACTGCTGTGAACATTCTTGTGCATTTTCCCAGAGTGTGAAGAACAGATTGTTTAGTAATAGAGGAAAAGTGGTCTTCTGAATCAACAGTAGAGGGAGATAGAACACACTCAGAAAAAACCTGGAAGCTTGACCCCTGTAGGTGCTGTGGACCCACAGAAATCCTGTTCATGTGGGTGGAGAATCGCACGTGACAAAACGAAACTTCTAGAACAACGCATCTTCTGCATCACGAATGCCACTGGCCTGGCTCAGATTCTCGACGCTCCACACACAGGGTACCATTTCCCAAGAGTAATTACAGGAAGAATTATAAAAATAGTAGGTTCTTTAGAGCAGTGGTTTTCAGAGTTTTTGACCGCAACCCACAAAATTATATTTAAATCATACCACACACACACACACACACACACACCCCTAGCTCCTAGATATAGTAAAAAACAAATTTCACAAAATACTTTTTAGATTTACTACACAAGCTACGTGCTGATTTTTATTTTTCTTTCTTTTCTCTATTACATGCTTTAAATTTTATCTAGGGCCACCAAAACAATTTCATAACCTATTAATGGGTCACAACCCATAATCTGAAAAACAATGCTTTGAAACACCAGAAAATAAACATGACTCAGTCCAGGATGGAATGGTACACTCTTCAAAGAGAATTTTAAGCTAGGATTTTTGAGTAAGACTTAAAGTAGGGTAAAAGTATCTAGCTGTGAAAGTGACTTGCCTGAGGCATAGGTTTATGATAATTGGCAAAACCAGGGCTAAAACCAAGGTTCTTCCCCATTCTAAGGCCAATGTTCTTTCCATTACACAAAACAGTTTTTCGTTAATGTGGACATATACACACAAACACGTATGAGAAAAGTGCAATGATTCTGCCATAAGTTAGTTCACCTTCACGGAAATTAAGAAAGATTTTTATGCATCTTATGTGCATATGTTTACATATATTTTATAAGCAGCAATTGTGCTAGCAACTGCTTATAGAAACAGCTGACTCGTGTTAAGTTTAATTAAGAAAGTTAATTCTTATTACATCTTTATCAAAATATTATTATTTTTCTTTTCCTCCAGAAGCTGATAAGTTGTACTAATTCTGCACGAAACTTTTCATTAAAATGTGACAAGGAGAAACCCATTCTCCCAAGGAAAGAACATAAACAACACACCAGTCTCACAGCTAGTCCATGTGGAGCTGATTAAATATTCTGAGGGACACGCAGAGTGCCACGTTCTTTCCATTACGCAGTTTGTATTCTGCTAAGCACTTCAGACAAAAATAATTCCATCAAAATTACAACACGACTAAAAGACATTAAAGTCTTCTATTTGACATTACTGAGAACTCTATGCAGCTATCACAGAAACGACTTACGGTTGCATCGTTTTTGGACAAATCGTAATTTGCACGCTGTTCTGTACGTGGATAGTCGTATGACATCAAAATTCTGAGCACCTGAAAACGGGGCAAATAAAACATGTTCAACTGGACTTACTATTTAATTTCCACATGCTGGGAACAGACTCTGTTCCATTGTGTTGGCACAATGTACATGGGACTTGTCAGCTAAGCCTTCTGACAGAACCGAAGGCGGGAGGAAGGGTTAACCAGGTCCGTTTTCTGCGTGCCCGGTCCACACCAGGCACCATGCTCGTACTTCTGCCGACAGTACCCAGTCTACTGGCCTCAGCACGCTCCGAGAGCAGGAGCACTCAGGATCTGCGTTAATTAACTGTATGGAGTAGGAAGGGGGAATGAAGCTGCAGAGCAGAGAAGACTGTAGCCTAGAGTCAGGGACATCAGTTCCAGCCCCAGCCCGACCGCCAACCACAGAACCTGACCGTGGCCCCGTTACGTGCCTCATCTCAGCCTCAGTGCCTCCTCTGTAAAATGAGGGAACTGGACCAGCTGATCTCTGAGGCCCCCTTCCAGATCTGTGGCAGCCTATATTTTTCAAAACCTGGCCTTAACGGAATTTCCAGACCAGTATTGCATGTGCTTCCAGTGCACTGTCCCTCCCTATCAAGAACGAAAAGTTCTTTCCCTGTACTTGCATCTGAGCAGGTTCCTGTGGCTGCCTTAATGAACAGGATGCGGCAGAAGTGACACTGCCTGACTTCTGAAGACAGGCGACGAAAGGTGGTCCGCTTGCTACTGCTCTCCCTCTCTCGGGGCGCTCCCCCTGGGCACCCACACTGGCCCTCCCTCTGAGAAAGGACCTCAGGGGCCATTCCCGCTGGGCTCCTGCCTGCCCTCTCCAGCTCAGCGGAGCAGCGCCGACTGCATGACCATCAAACGCTTTCCAAAGGGTTCACAGTCACTGGCCCAGACCCGCAGCCCCATTTCAGGCAGAGGAGTCTGAGGTCTGGCAAACAAGTACGCTAGTCCAGGCCACACAGACAAGTAGTCACAAAGCAAAACAATCCTTCAAATAATGGGGACCTCCTCTCAGCCGTCTGCTTTTCTTTGTTCAGTTTTACATAATAATGTAATTTTTAAACAGATTTCAAGTTGTATAGAAAAGTAATATACTGAAGTACACCTTCATACTATCAATCCCCTCCCCCCGCCCCCGCCTCTCTAAGTGCTGTCCTAACAGTCTTCTCCAGCCAGAATTTGTATCCAGTGTCAGGTACATTGTGTGACAATTAATTATGTATCAGCACGTGTGAGCCCATGGTAATAACGGAGCTACCGCAAGAGGTCTACACTGACTGGCACGCCTTCATCTGACAGACACTCTAGGTGACATTTCTGCCACACTATTTATGGCCTTGCCGAGGAAAGCAGTTCAAGTAAGTGCCATTAAAATAATATGCTCTGGCTGGGGGTCCACCAACTCCATGACTCATTGACTCTCATTCTTCCCGTTCGAAAGCTTGTAACTAAAACCTTCTGTGACTTCATCAGGAGAAAAGAAAAACACTCCCACACACGTAAACAAGGACTTCAGAAGCACTCAAGACTTACGCATTTCTATGAACAGCTGCCTCTTCTCTGCCATGGTCTTCCGCTTATTCCCACTTTCCTCAATCATCCTGGAGACAGAGAGAGGGACAGCAAATCACTGCCTAATCTGACAACCAAGGGCTTATCATTCCACTGGGAAGAGAGAGGTACAGGAAACCGAGCTGTGTGTGCACATACTGAGAGGGCATCAGTAAAAATGAAGAGGGAGCCTGATGCCAAAAAGATAAACCCTTTTCCTCTATGTGATGCCTTCTAAAATATTAAGTCAATACTTAAATGAGCTTGTACACGCCTCTTGTGCTAAAAATACGAGCTGTCTTATTTCTAACTCGGATTATTTTCTCTGCAGAGTCCTAGATCAGCGGAGGCAGCTTCCCATGTCCCTGCCGTTTTACATAGGTAAGTATGTTACTAACTATAATTTAGAAAGTAATTATACTGAAAGGCCAGTATAGTAAAGAACATCATAGTGAGTTTACACATAAAATATATAAATAATATCCACTTTTATATTAAACAAATACAGGCATTCCTGCCCCCACTGGAAGAACTCCTGAATGTAACTTTTTATCACCTGGTAACAATAGTTTGTCGTCAGACTCAGGCTGTGCCAGTGACTTTGTTAAAACGTGCTTCATGCATTCGCTCATCTAACCCTCCCGTCAACCCCGGGTGCTGCTGCTGCTGCTGCTGTTGTTGTTGTTGTTGTTGTTGTTGTTGTTATTATTATTATTATGCTGTCCCCATTTTATAGATTAGGAAACAGATGCCTAGAAAAGGCCACTAACTTGCTCAAGAGCACACACCTGAGAGGTGGTAGAGCAGAATCTCAACTCTTTCATTAAACCTCTTACATGAGTATTGCTTTCAGACGCATATTTTCAAATATCTAGGCCTAAAAAGCTAGAACAGAAATAGCCCATTGCTTGGACCCTGTTGATACAAAATTTGTGACACGTTTAGCAGAACTTTGCCTTATTCTATGAAGAAAAATACCTACACAAATAGCACAAGCCAAATAATTCCCCTAAGCAGATGACACTGTCATAAATCATTCTCACGTATGTTAGAATCACAAATGAAGTAAATGACCATGTAGATTACATATCCATTAAAGCAAGGTGCCTGGCGAAAGTTTAGTTATAACTATGTCCTAAAGAAAATTTAACACGTAAATATATTCCTTACTATTCTGCAATAATATTTTGATAATTAAGACTGGTCCTTTCCTACATCATTGAAATGTTACCAAAAAGACTGCAACACACATGACAGTTATGTAACAATTTGCCACAAGAGGAAAGAACTGTAAACAAAAGAAAGTAAGCAAAGAAAGCACAACCAACAGCAGCAAAAAAAAAAAAAAAACTAATGAAATTTAGGCCCTAAAAAAACAAACAAACAGGAATTGGTACCAGTACCCTGGAATTACAAAGAAAAAGTGTTCAACAGCTTGCTCCCTCTACCCCAATCTTTGCCTCCCATTAAATAATACAGTGTTTAAATGTCACACAGATTAAAACAGAAAATATCCTCATGTTCTTTATATCTCATTTACTGTACCCTTTTTCTACTTTTGCTATTTCTTTACACCCCTTTTTCTCAAAGTAGGGTCTAAGACTCCCCGGAAATCCCCAAATTCTTCATGACAACTTTTACAATTGTGTCTTTATTTCCAGCTCAATTTTGAAAAAATTAATGCAACCATATTCTCGACCCTCTAGATGACCACCCACCCACAAGCACTGTCTCACCACTCAGGGCACTCACGTCGTGTGTGCAATGGCGGCGGCGCTGGGGGTGGGAGAGCACGGCGGACAGGGCAGACACATGAGGGAAACCGCATTCCCCGGGCCGGATCTGACCTGCCACCCGCTTTTGCAAATACAGTTCTGCTGGAACACGGCCACACCTGCTCCTTCACCTGTCACTGTGGGTGTGCTCCTGCCACAGCGGCGGAGCTGCCGAGCCTGAAACAGGTGCTGTGCGGTTCTGGAAGAAAGCGCGCGCCAGCCCGAGGAAAGGCAACAGTAACTACTACGGCATTACTACGCACATCTGGCTGCACTGAGATAAACATGTCCCCACCCTCGGAATGACAGTGATCAGCCCACGTGGGCTTGAGTTCCAGTTCCATTACTGGAGGTTCATCCTTGAGGAAGTGCTTTATCAATCTAAGATTGAGGCCTCATTGATGAAATGGCGTGAATATTTATACTTTATTAATCAGCCATGTAGCAAATATTTATCAAGCAGCTCTTCTATTTCCATCTAGACATAACGGAAATACTGCAGTGAACAGAGGAGACAAAGTCCCCACCTTCATTTAGCTTTTTCAGGCAGGATTAAATGCAGTAATTCGTTCAGACAGCGCCTGGCCTAGGGCAGGCAAAGGACAAATGGTGACTGCTATTCTTATGATTACAATTATTATTATTATTATTATCATTATTATTACTATTATTACTATTACTACTACAACACGGGGTTTATAAATCTAGTAGAGAGACTCTGATTTATAATTAATGATACCATGATAGACATTATCTAATTTAATACATTTCCTTTTAAGAAAGTCCTTAGGGTTTTCAAATTAATACAGCACAAAGTAGACATTTTAGGAATGTAACGATCTAGCCCTGGCCAGGTGGCTCAGGTGGTTCGACCACCGTCCCCACACACCACAGCTGTGGGTTCGATACTCAAGGCACATACAAGAATCAACCAAGGAATTCATAAGTGAGTGGAACAACAAATTGATATTTTTCTTTCTCTTCCCCCCTCTTTCTCTCTCTAAAAATCAATCAGTAAAAAAGTGTTTTAAAGAAATGTAATGATCTCAACTGACAAAATGATGGCATCTTCATGTCATTGCAGATGGTTTATTACAAACCTGGACCAAAGACATGAAAACACATACCAGAACATTCCGAGATAACAGATGAAAACGTCATCATGAGCCAGTAAGAAATCTGTTTTAACAACTGGGTTTTAATTGTGTTATTGTTACTTAAACTACCTCATTTTTTAAAAACTTACAGTGGGCTTACAGTATACTTATAATTAACTAATACAAGTTCAACTACATGCGAGAAAGAGAGTCTTTAAACGGCAGGCAATTCCACATCAGGTCACCTGCACAAGAGAGTGTGAGAAAGAAAGTGAATCTACAGCAGCGGTCTCACACTCATCCTCACCGGGGCCACGTCAGCCTCACGGTTGCCTTCAAAGGGCCGAATGTCACTTCAGGACTGTGTAAGTGGACCTGCTCCGTAACAGTTCAGCGAGCGCTCGGCGCTGCCGCCGGGTGGAAACAAGGCCTCGTGTGTGCCACCTGCATCCGCAGCTTCCCACGGTCTCGGTTCTCCCACAGAGAGCATCCTCGTTCCCATCTTCTCTTCTTTTTCTCAAAAACATCATTCGACTAAAGAAAAAGCAGCCAATTCCAACATGAAGAAAAAACCAGCTGTGCCAGATGTCGAGCCACTTGCGCAAGTCCGTCTCCACGGGGGTGTCGCTTCTGAGGAAATTTCAGGAGGAAGTTCCATCTGTGTCACATGTCCAGGTGCTCACCGGGAAACTGCCTCCCAAAGGAAATCACACTCAGGCACACGAAAGACAAGCAAGATCACTCGACCACAAGGATTTGATATTCGTTTCAGAAACAATGTTTCTAATGTTTCAGTTGCTTCAGGAAATCATCTTCATGGGACCACTTTCTCAACGGTTTGGAAAATTGTTCATACTATAGAAAAATTCTCAAAATTCAGAGCTACGGGGTAAGGCTGGTCACGACGGGTTCTTCTGAAAATAAATATGAAATGTAAACCTGCATATGGTGTCAACAAAATTAAAATACTGTATTCATATTGCAGAAATTATTTAACCACCCTATATGTACATGAATAAAGATTAGAAATAAATTTGAAAATAAAAATACATTTGTAAGGTGTGGTTTTTTCCCCCTCAAATTTTATTTTGTCCCTGTGTTGCCTAACAGTGTTCAGAAAGTTGAATGTGTTTGATGTTTGCACTTAAGAGTTTTAAAATGTCTAAATACGTTTCCTTGGAGATGACGGGGGATGTGCTCTTACAGACTATTAGTGAACATATATGTGCTGACACATGTATTTTGAGTGGCAATTTGGCAATATCTACCAAAATTTTAAATGCATACTCCTCTGGCCTAGTAAATATGTCTGTTCCTGTGTTTAAGAGGAAAAGAGAAGCAAGGGAAGGAGAGGGAAGGGTAAGGAGGAAGAAAGGAAGGAGAAAGAGGGAGGAAGGAAAGAAGGGGAAAACCAGTGTAAAACTGCTTATACAGCTTATGGTACGGCCGTGTAATGAAACAGTACAGTCCACGGTGCTAAAAGAACCAGACAAGTATGTGCAACTTATGTAGGTCAAAAGGCAAGTGAGGAGCCCTGACTGGTGTGGCTCACTGGCTGGGCATCACTCCCCGAAGGGAAAGGTCGCCAGTTTGGTTCCTGGTCAGGGCACACGCCTGGGTTGAAGGTTCGGTCCCTGGTTGGAGTGCGTGTGAAAGGCAACTGATGTTTCTATCTCACATCGATGGGTCTCTCCCTCCCTTTCTCTCCCATCCTCTCTCCCTAAAAATAAATATTTTTTTAAAAAGGCAAGGAAACAGTATTACAACCCCGTAGATGCTGTTGGAGCCCTGGCCGGTATTACCTGGCTGCTAACCTCTTGCAGAGGAACTCTTCTCTGGAGAATGACCTTCAGTTGACCGAACACTCCACAAGCAATGCCTGGGAAATAATTCACCGCCCAAAGGGACCAACGGGCAGTTGCGGCTGGGGACTCACATACAAGGTAAAGAGCCCAGGCCTGTGAGCTCTGGACCCTGGTGAAACGGAGTGCACACACACCAACCCGTCTCCCACTGAACACAACTACAGACAGAACGAGCGCGGCAGCTGTCTCGAGCCCTGTGAAGAGTAAACATCGGCAGGTGGATCAAGGAAGAACACAGAATTCAAAACACCACTGAACAGATGGTGAGTTTGCCACTTTTCCCTCTTGTATGAATGACCTGGCCTGACCTCAACCCACCGCAAAACCCCGAAGCAAATGCTATGATATAAACACAGAGAAATCCTCAGACACTCTAGTTCTAGCTCCAAGAAATGAAGAACCAAAGCCCAGAGAGAACGAGAGACATTTCGCTGGTCTTTTTCTCTCTCTCCCCTTTTTATTCATCACCTCCAGCGTGAGCCGGCAGGCCGTCCTGCAGCGGAGGCAGCGACAGCAGCGGCAAATGCCACTGGCCTGGGAGACTGCAGGAATCAAACACGCGGAGAAAAGAGACCCTCCTCTCTGTTCTGTAACCTGCAGCTCCAAGCAGGGCCTCACTGGAATGTTTATTTCTCTCTCGCCCTCTCCTCGGCTGTGCAGTACAACTGCAAAAGTGGGCAGTTTCCGGCCAAGAGACAGAAAAGGGGAGTCCAGAGCAGCCAGAAAGTCCCCGGCTGCCAGCTGAGCAGAAGCTTGGGAAAGCCGCCCCATGTAACTGTTCATGAAATACTGGGACCTTCTCCAACCCGCGCGTCCCGGGACCTGATCTTCACCAGCACACCGACAACTCTGAAAACTAAGCGTAGAGAAAGACCTCTACCCAAGTCCCGGGCCAGTGGGTGGCACATACGTGACCCGGAACTGAAAACTAAACTGACCTCAGAACCACAGCCAATAGCAGACAGACAGAAACTTGTGCAGGCTAAACCGAACCAGCTCAAGTGTGCCCACTAACACAAAGACATCGGTATTATCCACAAAATTTTTAAAGAAGACCCAAAGTTTTATAGTGTTCAAAGTGTTCAGAAAACAACATAAAGTTATTTGGTAAACAAAGAACCATGAAAACCTTCACTCACAAGGGAAAGATACCCAATGGATGCCGATGACAACGCAGATGCCGGGGTGATCTGACCGACGTTAAAGCAGCTGCCAAAAAAACGCTCAAATAAGCAATCCCAAACACTCTCGAAACAAAAGTTAAAATGTTCAGTGCCAGCACAGAAGCAAAAGATATAAAGAAGAACAGAATAAAAACGTTAGAATTGAAATGCGCAGTAACTAAGGGGGGAATTCACTGCAGGGACACAGCAAAGACAAGGACGACGAGGGAAAGAGGCAGTGCGCTTGACGGGAGACCAGCCAGACACTATCCCATCTGGACAACATGGAGAAGATGTTACAAAGAACAAGAAACAGAGCCTCAGAGAGCTGGCAGGCAAAAACAAAAGGTCTCGCGTTCACCATGCCGTCTGAATCCCAGGAGAAGAGAGAGCATGTGTTGCTGGGTGTCCACAAACAACGCGTGAAGACACCACGCCTGGCTGAAAACTGGTCAAGTTTGGTGGAAGACACAGACCTACACATTTAAGAAAGTGAGCAAACCCCGAATAAGTTAAAGCCAAAACAAACACACACACAAACAACTAAATGGACACAGCATACTCAAACTGCTGAAAAGTAAAGACAAAGAAAAATTATTAAAACCAGCCAGAATAAAAGAACACATTACCCATAGGGCCGGGATCAACCATTTTTGTAAAGGACCGAACAGTAAACATTTTGAGTTTGCAGGACCTACGGTCTCCGTCACAACTGCTCGACTCTGCCACACAGCACAAGGGCTGCCATAGACAGTATGCAGACAAACGGGTGTGGCACTGTCAAAATTCATTCACAAAATAAACAGGTAGTCAGCCCACACACCATACTTTGTGGCTCCTCTGAGAGGGAATGACACGCATTACTGTGGATTTCTCATCAAAATCTATGGGCCCCAGAAGACAGTGGAATATCATTTTGAAAGTACTGAAAAGCGTCAACCCAGAATTTGAGACTGAGAAAATATATCCTTCAGAAAGTAAAGACAGCTGAGAGAATTGTAGCCACTACACTCACTCTAAAAGTTTCTGCTAAAGGAGGTTCTTCAAAAAGATGGGAAGTAACTCCGTAAGGAAACCCGAAACATTACAATGAAGGAACAGCAATAGAAAAGATGTTAGAAGAAATGATATAAAGTCCACACAATCTGCATCAAAAAATACAAAAGAACACCTCTTAATTCATGCTAAAAGGCCAGTAATACCCTGATGCTAAAACTAGACACAGACAGTGCAAAAACAAATAACATCCCTCAGGAACACAGACACGAAACTCCTCAACAACAAAATCCTCAAGAAAATACTATAAACTGAATTTAGATATTAAAAAAAAAAACAGAAAAGACTGAGTTTTATCAAAGGAATGCAAGGCAATTCAACATTTGATAATTAATCAGTATACTCCAACATATTAACAATCTGAAGAAAAAACACATGACCATATCGGACACAGAAAGGGCGTCTGACAAACACACCACGCCCACTCGTGATGATAAACTCTCAGCAAACGAGAAACAACAGCTTTCCCCACCAGACGAAGGGCTTCTGCAGACACCCACAGCTGCTGTCACACTTGACGGTGAACGACTGAACGCCTCCCAGAGACTGGGAGCAAGCGAGCACGTCCACTCTCACCACTTCCAACTGACACTATCTGGAATGTCCTCGCCAGCAAACTAAGTCAAGAAAAGAAATAAAAGCCAGCCCTGGCTGGTGTGGCTCAGTGGATTGAGCGTGGCCTGCGAATCAAAGCACTGCAGGTTCGATTCCCAGTCAGGGCACATGCCTGGGTTGCAGGCCGTGGCCCCCAGCAACCGCACATTGATGTTTCTCTCTCTCTCTTTCTCCCTCCCTTCCCTCTCTAAAAATAAATAAATAAAATCTGAAAAACAAAAAAAAGAAAGAAAAGCCAAACACTGAAAAGGAAGAAAGAAGGCTATCCCTATTTGCAGACGACATGATTATCTTTGTAAAAAAAAAAACAAAAAAACAAAGGAATACACAGAAGAGCTGCTAGGATTAAAACTAAGTTTAACAATGTTGACACAAGCTCAAAACAGAGTTCAATCACGGTTCTGCATATGAGCACTGCACAATTGGAAACTGAGTACTTTTAGAATAGCATTTATAGTAATACCTCCAACAAAAATAAGATAATTAGGTATGCACTAACAAAATATGTATAGGATCTGTATTGAAACTAGGAAACACTGATGAAATTAATTTGTAAAAGGCCTAAACAAAGACATATGATCTAATCAAAATCCCAGCTGAGGTCAAGATGGAGGTGTAAATAAACATGGCCTGCCTCTTCACAGAACCACAGCAAAATTACAACTAAAATATAGAACAACCATCACTCAGAACCATCAGAAAATCAAGCTGTAAGGAAGTCTGACAACTAAGGAATTAAAGAAACCACATTCATCCAGGTGGGTAGGAGGGATGGAGGGGCGGAGACACAGAACTGGCTGCTCTCAAA
Source organism: Tonatia bakeri (assembly GCA_004024845.1). Classification (NCBI taxonomy): domain Eukaryota; kingdom Metazoa; phylum Chordata; class Mammalia; order Chiroptera; family Phyllostomidae; genus Tonatia; species Tonatia bakeri. Next base: position 2,478 of record PVIA01007083.1, on the reverse strand, counting down.
CGCATCACATGTGGTGGATGTAAAACAGAGGGACATCTCAGGAGCGAGGGGTCCCAACTCCACAACAGACCACCCGGCCCAGGGTTCTAGTGCCAGGAAGATAAGTTCCCATAACTTCTGGCTATAAAAACCAGCAAGGGTTGATGTGGCAGAACTGCAGGATTCTCGGGCCTCGGCTCTTAAAGGGCCTCACACTGCACACGGGCTTACTCAGACTCACTCCCTCTGGGCTCCAGCACTGGGGCAGCAGCTTAGAGGGTACCAGTGGCATATGGAGAGGAACTGAAATGTCTGGCATCAGGGTGAGAGCTGGGGTAAAGCCTCCTGCCAGCAGAACTGCAGACAGCGGCCACTGCACCTTTTCTGAGCCCTCCCCCACCCAGAGTCACAGTGCAGCGTGGTAGTACCACAGCAGAATCTCTATCAACCAGGCTCACGTGCTAAGTTTCTCCCCGATGATTACCTAAGGGTCTACCCCATCCCGCTTACCAGCCCACACAAGCAACCCTCCCACCCTGGTAACAGTGACTTTTCCATATGAAGGGCTGGGCCAGGAACAGGCTCCTGACCTTTCTAAATCCACTCAAATAAGCAAAAGCAAAGCCTAGCCCCATACCACTTGCTGAGTGGCCCTGGGTCCAGCACTAGCAGCAGCCACCTGCAGATCACATCATACCTTATGCCAAGGGGGTCCCAGACAGAACACAGGTGAAGGCTGACCTTGGCTTATACCACTTGGGAAACCCCAGAGCCTGTGCACCCAGCAGACAGTTACAAACCACATCAGAATACCACCCGACACCTTCACAAGCCATGGAGGAAGGTGGTTGCTGGCCAGGGGTCACAGCCAGTCCTACCAGCTGTCTGGACTGGATAAACCATTCCCATTGACCAGCCAACAGCAATCAAGACTCATCTACAAGAGGAGGGAGTACTCAACCCACATGAAGAGCTCACCTCAAGTACCCGGCTTGGGTGATAGGGGAGGCTGTGCCACCGGCCCCTACAGGACACCTACTGCATTAGGCCATGCTACCAAGACATGGAGTTAAAGCAGCTCTACCTAATACACAGAAACAAATAAAGGGAGGCTGCCAAAATGAGGAGACAAAGAAATGGCCCAAATGAAAGAACAGAACAAAACTCCAGAAAAAGAACCAAACAAAATGGAGATAAGCAATCTATCAGATGCAGAGTTCAAAACACTGGTTATTAGGATGATCAAGGAACTCAGTGGGTGCTTCAACAGCATAAAAAAGACCCAGGCAGAAATGAAGGATACACTAACTGAAATAAAGAACAATTACAGGGGATCAACAGCAGAGTGGATGAAGCCAAGAATCAAATCAATGATTTCAAACATAAGGAAGAAAAAGACATTCAATCAGTGCAACAAGAAGAAAAAAGAACCCAAAAAATCGAGGATAGTGGAAGGAGCCTCTGGGACAACTTCAAGCATTTCAACATTTACATCATAGGGGTGCCCAGAAGGAGAAGAGAAAGAGCAAGAAATTGGAAACCTATTTGAAAAATAGGAATAATAAAACTTCCCTAATTTAGTGAAGGAAATAGACACACAAGTCTTAGAAGCACAGAGAATCCCAAACAAAATGGATGCAAAAAGGACCACTCCAAGACACATCCTAATTAAATGCCAAAGGTTAAAGATAAAGAGAGAATCTTAAAAGCAGCAAGAGAAAAGCAGAGGGTTACCTACAAAGGGGTTCCTATAAGGCTGTCTGCTGATTTCTTAAAAGAAACTTTGCAGGCAAGAAGGGACAGGCAAGAAGTATTTAAAGTGATGAAAAGCAAGGACCTACAACCTAGATGACTCTGTCCAGCAAAGCCATCATTTAGAGTGGAAGGGCAGATGAAGTGCTTCCCAGATGAGGTAAAATTGAAGGAGTTCAGTATCACCAAACCCTTGTTTTATGAAACGTTAAAGAGACTTATTTAAGAAAAAGACTGAAACTGTGAAAATAAAATGGCAATAAATACATATCTATCAACAATTAAATGTAAAAAACAAACCAAGCAAACAAGCAGAAAAGAAACAGAATCGTAGATAAGGAGATCATTGGGACGGTGGCCAGTGGGGAGGGGGTGTGGGGAATCTGAGAAAAGGTGGAGGGATTCAGAAGTACAAACTGGTAGTTACACAATAGACAAGGAGGGTGTTAAGAACAAGTATAGGAAATGGAGTTGCCAAAAAACCTTATATGCAAGACCCATGGACCTGAACAAAGGAGGGGGCATCACCAGAGGGAGTGGGGGTACTGGGTGAAAGGGGACAAAGGAGGAAAAATGGGACAACTGTAACAGCATAAGCAATAAAAAATAAGAAGAAGAAATTCCAGCTGAAATTTTTGGTAAATATAGACAATTCTAAATTTTATATGGATAAGCAGAAGGAATAGACCAGATAAGATGATTCTGAAGGAGGACCATACAACTCAAGTTTAAGAATTACTATAAAGT